>CAUYLG010046615.1:0-24473 GCA_963573385.1 Cacajao melanocephalus | reverse complement strand
TCTGTCGGAGGGGGAAATAGGGGAGGAACAGCGGGGGGTGGAGAGTTGGGGAGAGATAGCATGGGGAGAAATGCCAGATATAGGTGATGGGGAGGAAAGCAGCAAATCACACTGCCATGTGTGTACCTATGCAACAATCTTGCATGTTCTTCACATGTACCCCAAAACCTAAAATGCAATAAAAAAAAAAGAAAGCTACAGGTCAGTATTCCTATTGAATATAGGTGCAAAAGTTCTCAACCAAATACTAGCAAAGCAAATCCAGCAGTTCACCATGATCATGTAGGCTTATTTCTGGGAGTCAAGGTTGTTTCAACATAGGTAATTCAATAAATGTGATTCATGACATGAACAGAACTAAAAACAAAACCACATGATAATCTCAATAGACACAGAAAGGCTTTCAAAAAGGTTTAAAACCCTCGATGAATTAAGCATCAAAGGAACATACCTCAAAATATTAACATCTGTCAATGTCAGATTCACAGCTGATACCATAATGAATGGGCAAAAGGTGGAAGCACTCCCGCGGAGAACTGGGACAAGACAAGGATGCCAGCTCTCACTCCTTCCGTATAGCATAATACTAGAAGTCCTAGCCAGAGCAATAGGCAAGACAAAGAAATATAATGCATCCAAATGGGAAGAGAGGAAGTCAAACTATCTCTCTTCCCAGATGATGTGATTCCATACTTGAAAATGCCATAGTCTCTACCCAAAAGCTACTAGAACTGATAAATTCAGTAAAGTTTCAGGATACGAAATCAATGTACAAAAGTCAGTAGCATTTCTATACACCAATGATATCCAAACTGGAAGCCAAATCAAGAATGCAATCCCATTTGCCATAGTCACATAAAGAATAAAATACCTAGGAATATAGCTAACCAGGGAGATGAAACATCTCTACAATGAGAATTACAAAACACTGCTGAAAGAAATCAGAAATGATACAAACAAATGGAAAAACATTCCATGGTCATGGATAGGAAGAATCAGTATTGTTAAAATCAATGTTGTTAAAGGCAATTTACAGATTCAATGCTATTTTTATTGAACTATCAAAACTATTTTTCACAGAATTGGAAAAAACTATTTTAAAATCATATAGGACTGCCGGGCATGGTGGCATGTGCCTATAACCCCAGCTACTTAAAAAAAAAATCATACAGGACCAAGAAAGAGCCCAAGTAACTAAAATAATTAGAAGCAAAGGACAAAGCCAGAGGAATGTCACTACCAAACTTCAAAGTATACTACAAGGCTATCGTAACCAAAGCAACATGGTACTGGTATCAAAAAAAGACACACAGAAGAACAACTTAGATACCCAGAAATAAAGCTACACACCTACAAGCGTCTGATCTTCAACAAAGTCAACAATGACAAACCATAGGGAAAGGATTCCTTATTTAATAAATGTTTCTGGGATAGCTGTCTAGCCATATACAGAAGATTGAAACTGGACCACTTGCTTTCATCATAGACAGAACTCAACTCAAGATAAATTAAAGACTTCCTTTGTAACACACTGGCTTTTAAAGGGCTTTCTGTCTCTTAATTAGTACCCTTTTCTGCTTCCTATTTTGTTATTTTATTTTCTATTGATATTTCATTCCTTTTTCCCTTCTGATTTTGTGAGAACTTGCTACAGTCCAGCAGGCCTTCTCTGTAACTTAGTAATTATATGATTATTTAGAAAGATGGGTTCTAACTATTCTTCTTGGCTATTTGAGTAGCTAAACAGAAATTTACTACATACATCCATACCTCCATACATACATAATGATACTAATTTTTTCCAAAAAGAGGCTGTGACTTTTTTCCTTTTTTAATTGAAGAGGAAAATTACTGTTTTTACATATGTCTCAAGTAAATTAAATTCAGTTTGTATTTGGGTAATTTGCAGAGACAATATTTTATCAAGATCTCCTGGAAACAACTCTTAAAAATTCTAGTCTCATAAATGGGCTGCAAATTTCTCTTGCACTTCATTTTAATGCAAACTTTTATTCAATGCTAATATGTATAAGGCACAGTTTTAATAATGTAGTTCTCCAAGCCAAAATACATAGTGCCTCTACATTCAAGAACTTCAGTAATATGATCTCAAACATTACATTGTGTTGATAATTATTTTCCTGCAGTTTTCCATAGAAACCCGGAACAAGCTGTTTCTCCTAATTTCTTGCCTGATCTATCCTGTTCATTCTGCATGGAGTACTCTTTGCCCATCTCTTATTTGCCTGTGCAATACTTTCTTTCCTTGTTAACTCAGTGTCTTTGTTGCCTAAGAGTACTTTATTAATCCTAATGCTAAGAAAGAAATATACCTAAACAGCTAAGGTTATAAATGTGATATGGGCACCCAGAACTACTTCTGTCACTTCTTTATTAGAAGCTTATTTTCTAAATTTTCAAACCCAAATGTATGCATCCCACTTCACTTTAAAAATAGAAAGGTCAGTAGGCTTAAAAAAAGAAGCCAATCAGTGTGAAAGGTAAGCAACAGGTGAATGATCTCACAGAAACAATCAAAACATACTATGTTCTGTTTCTCTCTGAATAATCACATAGCCCACCCTAATCAAGTAGAAATAAATATTACTGTTAAATTACGAATATGATAACACAGAGAAATATTTATTATCTATTGTCTGGCATCCTTTGTGTTTTAGATAAATATAATTTTTAAAAATCAAACCAACTGTGTGAAAAATATACAAGATATCTAAAAGTATCATAGTCGATTTTTGAAAGTCACATAAAAAGAGAGCTACCACTAAATCTTCAAAAAATTTGAGACATCTGTTGTTATGTAAAAGGTACCAGTTTTTTAGTCTAGGAGGAGTGCTTTTGTCAACAATGAGCTCCTGACTGATAAAGAAAAATTGTCTCTGGGTTATTTCAACATCACTAGAGCCCTAGATATAAATTGGAAAAAAAAAAGTTATTCCAATTACATTTAAATAACTTTCATAGACAGCTTAAATCCTAACATCTTTGGTTAGGTTTCTAAGGAGTACATTCTCTGAAGATGCCCCTTACCTTCATTTACATTTTAACTTGTAGCCATTTTAGGCCTCCACGTGATGGCAGGCCTTTGCAAGAAACCACTCTAAATGTTTCATGTACCAAATGGGTGTGAGTAAAATTCCCCAATTTACTGTGATACCTGTATATGCAGCCACAAAAATAATGCATGAGATTTGATTATTCTAATGTCAATTTCTAAGATGAAAATTTTAGACCCATTCAAAATGAAAGTACATATACATAAAATATTTTGCATGTAAATTCAGGTGATTAGTATGCTTCAGGAAGCCATGGGCTACTCACCATGATCATTTTAAAACAAATGGTCACAAGTTTCTTCATATTTTTCACTTTGAGAGATGGAGGTCAATGTCTGTCTCCCTAAATCTGGGTGGCCTATGATTTATTTGTAACTGAAAGAACCTGGCAGGAGTGACAATGCATGGTTAGGTCATAATAGTTGATTTATCTTTCAGTTTATTTGCAGGTTCTCTGGTTGGCAGTCCTGGTCTTTGAGTTCTCCTAGTCTTGGCACCAAGCATAGGAATGAATAAATTCTCCAGCGTATCCAGCCTTGAGTAATCAAGAAACTTCTGTTTGGAAACTTTTCAGCAGAATAATCATGGGGCAGAGACAAGGAGCTCCTGTTGTATAATTTCTAAATTTCTGACCAGCATACCCAAGAAAAATTTAATGGGTTTTTGTTCATGTGTTTGCTTTGCTTTGTTATTTGCTTATTTTTCTATCTAACTAAATTTGGGGTAATTTGCTATGTAGAAATGCTAATAACACCAACCCATGCTAAAAAGTTTAAGTCTATAGAGAACAGGATTCTAAAAACACTGAGTTTAGGTGAACTCAGCTGCTCATCTAAGGGCTTGAGAACAGAATTTTTTTTTTTAACGTGGAACTATTTATTGTTAAATATTTGGTTGATGAGATTAAGATTTCTTTTTTTTCCATTATATTTTAAGTTCTGGGGTAAATGTGCAGATTGTGTAAGACTGTTACATAGGTACACACATGCCATGGTGGTTTGCTGCATCCGTCCCCTCGTTATCTACATTAGGTATTTCTCCTAAAGTTATCCTTCCCAATCCCCCATCCACTGCTATCCCTCTCCAACTCCCCCACCCCTCTACAGGCCCCAGTGTGTGGTGTTCCCCTCCCTGTGTCCATGTGTTCTTATTGTTCAACACCCACTTATGAGTGAGAACATGCAATGTTTGGTTTTCTGTTCCTATGTCAGTTTACTGAGAGTGATGGTTTCTAGCTTTATCCATGTCCCTGCAAAGGACATGAACTCATTCTTTTTTATGGCTTCATAGTATTCCATGGTGTATATGTGCCACATTTTCTTTGTCCAGTCTATCACTGATGGACATTTGAGTTGGTTCCATGTCTTTGCTATTGTAATATTGCCACAATGAACGTACATGTGCATGTGTCTTTATGGTAGAACGATTTATAATCCTTTGAGTATATACCCCATAATAGGATTGCTGGGTCAAATGGTATTTCTATTTCTAGGTCTTTGAGGAATCGCCACACTGTCTTCCACAATGGTAGAACTAATTTACACTCTCACCAACAGTGTAAAAGCGTTCCTATTTCTCTACATTCTTTCCAGCATCTGTTGTCTCCAGATTTTTTTAATGATTACCATTGTAACTGGTGTGAGATGGTATTTCAATGTGGTTTTGATTTACATTTCTCTAACGACCAGTGATGATGAGCTTTTTCCCATATGTTAGTTGACTACATAAATGTCTTCTTTTGAAAAGTGTCTGCTTATATCCTTTGCCTACTTTTTGATGGGGTTGTTTGTATTTTTTTTCTTGGAAATCTGTTTTAGTTCTTTGTAGATTCTGGATATTAGCCCTTTGTCAGATGGGTATGTTGCAAAACTTTTTTTCCATTCTGTTAGTTGCTGGTTCACTCTAATGATAATTTCTTTTGCTGTGCAGAAGCTCTTAAGTTTAATAGATCCCATTTGTCTGTTTTGGCTTTTGTTGCCATTGCTTTTGGTGTTTTAGTCATAAAATCCTTGCCTATGCCTATGTCCTGAATGGTATTGCCAAGGTTTGCTTCTGGGGTTTTTAAGGTGTTAGGGCTTATGTTTAAATCTTTAATTCAACTGGAGTTGATTTTTGTATAAGGTGTAAGGAAGGGGTCCAGTTTCAGTGTTCTGCACATGGCTAGCCAGTTTTCCCAATGCTATTTATTAAATAGGGACTCCTTTCCCTATTGCTTGTTTTTGTAAGGTTTGTAAAAGATCAGTTGGTTGTAGATGTGTAACTATACTTCTGAGGCCTCTGTTCTGTTCCATTGGTCTATATCTCTGTTTTTATACCAGTACCATGCTGTTTTGATTACTGTAGCCTTGTAGTATAGTTTGAAGCCAGGTAGAGTCATGCCTCCAGCTTTGTTTTGTTGTTGTTGTTTTTGTTTTTGTTTTGCTTAGGATTGTGTTGGCTATGTGGGCTCACTTTTGGTTCCATATGAAGTTTAAATTGTATTTTTCCAGTTCTGTGAAAAAGGTCAATGGTAGCTTAATGGGGACAGCATTGAACCTATAAATTACTTTGGGTGGCATGGTCATTTTCATGACATTGATTCTTCCTAACCATAAGCATGGAATGTTTTCCATCTGTTTGTGTCCTCTCTTATTTTCTTGAGCAGTGGTTTGTAGTTCTCCTTGAAGAAGTCCTTCACATCCCTTGTTAGTTGTATTCCTAGGTATTTTATTCTCTTTGTAGCCATTGTGAATGGGAGTTCACTCATATTTGGCTCTCTGTTCATCTGTTTTTGGTGTATAGAAATGCTTGTGATTTTTGCACATTGATTTTGTATCCTGAGACTTTGTTGAAGTTGCTTATCAGCTTAAGGAGATTTTGGGCTGAGATGATGGGGTGTTCTAAATATATAATCATGTCATCTACAAATAGAGAGAATTTGACTTCCTCTTTTCCTAATTGAATATCTTTTATTTCTTTTTCTTACCTGATTGCTCTGCCCAAAACTTCCAATACTATGTTGAATAGGAGTGGTGAGAGAGGGCACCCTTGTCTTGTGCCAGTTCTCAAAGGGAATGCTTCCAGTTTTTGCTCTTTCAGTATGATATTCGCTGCGCATTTGTCATAGGTAGTTTTTATTATTTTGAGATAGATTCAATCAATATCTAGTTTATTGAAAGTTTTTTAACAGAAATATTTTTGATATTCTGTCTAGCCTGGAAATGCAGATTTATAAAAAATGAACAAATTTTAATGATTCACTTCACCAAGTTAGCATGTGACAGTCTTCAACTGTGACCTTTCAAAAGATAGACAAAAATTCAAAATAAAATGGCATAAAATGATCATTAAAAGCAAAAAAAAATTGGTATCATTAATCTTCATAGGTCATACATTTGAAAGTCCCTTTTCAAGTGATCATACTATTTCACCTCCTAGATTTGGCATGTTGCCAAGATATTTTCCTTGTACTGATTAAGATATATAAGTCTTGAGTGTGAAACTATATCAATAATTACTCTCTTTGTGGCATAACATAAAAATGTTCACGTATTCTCATGATGGAGATTTAATGCATGGCTGGTGGTTTTGGAGGTTAGGGAAATTGTTTCATGCCATCATTCCATAATCAGACGGAAAGGGCTTTTTTATCTTCTAGTAGTTCCATCATTGAAGACATGCATCTCTGGATTTTCATAAGAAAATATGTAAAAAGAACTTAAGAATTGTGCAAGATATTTTAGGGGCCAACCTGGAAAGAATTTGAGAAAATATTTGCCTATATATTTTTGGAATGCGCAGATAAAGTATAAAATTTGACTATAAAACAAGCTGGAAATATAACCTTTCTGTGTTCCCAGAAAAAAAGGTCATGCATTTGGATGAGAACCTAACAATGACTTTGTCAAATCTTGCTGAGAGCTAAATTACGACATTTATCAATTTGTTTACACTACATCTCTTTTGGATGTCTGGCAAATCTGACTCTAGACAATACTCATTTTTGGACCTTTCATGATATGAATGGCCTGTTATATTAAGGATTAGGTGACAATTAAATGCAGAGAACAAAACAAAATTTATCAGAAATTGTAGGAAATAAGTTTGAAAATACAAACACAATATGCTTTGATTCAAAGTGAAATTTTACCCCATTTTGTAAATTTTTTGACCAAAGAAAGACATAGGGAAAGATATGAAGTATAATTAATTGTATAATAAAGGTAATACATCTGGGCGCAGTGGTTTATGCCTTTAATCCCAGCACTTTGGGAGGCTGAAGTGGGTGGATCACCTAAGGTCAGGAGTTTGAGACCAGACTGGCCTACATGGTGAAACCCCATCTCTACTGAAAATACAAAAATTAGCCAGGCATGGTGGCAGGCACCTGTGGTCCTAGCTACTTAGGAGGCTGAGGCTGGAGAATTGCTTGAACCTGTGAGGTGGAGGCTGCAGTGAGCCAAGACCGCACCGTTGCACTGGAGCCTGGGCAGCAGAGTGAGACTTTGTCTCACTCCATCAGTCAATCAGTGTAATACATTTTGGCAAACACAAAGTGGAACAATTAGCACAAAAGCTGATTATTGTCACTTTAATATGTAAACTCTGTATTCTAAGACAGTGCGATTCATAATATTCTAAAGCCTCTATTTTCAACATTGAAAATGATACACAATTCATTCTTCTGGTTAAAAATGCATTTAATTATTTCTAATAGTATTATTTCTCAACTAAATCAAAGTAATGATTGATTTGTATGTTGGAAATAACCAAGTAAGCAAACATTCTGGATGGATCTACACCTATGTAATAATCCCATTCACCAAAATTATTAACATCATTTTTCCCTACAGAAATGTCCTTAGTGGAGTAAAGTTGTTGTTTACTTATCAGAACTATTTTTTTTAACAAGACTGTAGTGACAACTGGTATTTAAATAACATGAAAATACATGAATAATAACAAAGAAATTACTCAGACATAAAATTTTTTTCTTCTTCTAAGTGTAGCTCCTACTGAAATAATCATCACTCAGATAAAAAATACATAATCTGGAAAAGATGTTAAAAAAGAGAGCAACAATATGAAGGAACTGGAGAGAAACTTGAAGCAGACAGAAACCGGGGGAGATGCAGCCTGAAGAAAGGATTGTACCAGTTTATGCTTGTGGTTTTAACTTTTTGCCTAAAAACACTTGGCAGGCTAGGAGGTGGGAGACAGTAGCAGCATAATCAAACAAAAAGTTACAGTCTTTCTAGCCTTAGGAATCAGAGAATAGATTTTAGCACTTTTTGCTTGGCTGGAAAATGATGAAGAATATAAGATTTGTGGTTATTAGCTTTTCTGCCTGAAAAAATAATCCAACCTTTGGTAGTTGTGGGAGTGAGAAAGTCCACTGTACCAGGAATATAGAATAATCAGTAAATGTTCATTATTATCAATATTATTAATATTACATTATTGGTTCCATTTATCTATCACAAAATGTCAGCCAGGTACTGATACTTAAAAGAAATAAGATATGTACATCAATATTTATAATGTAGTAGGGCAGAATACAATGTTAATATTTATTTTAAACATAATACAAAACAGAAATATAGAAAATCACACAAAAAACAAATTTACAGCTTAATGTGTATTAAAATGTGTAGTCATAGTCACCACTCAGTAAAAACAACTCCACCAGGTACCAAAGAAATTTCAAGTAGCTACATCCCAAGCACAACCCCTGCCTTCTCTCGTCTGACTTTTAAAGTCACCACTACCTTGTATTTATTTCATAGTTTATTATTATATCTTTTAAGCCCCTTTATTTTACACATCTCCCCTCAATCATTATTTTCCCTTACATTTTATCTCTTCAAGAACCCAGAGCATTTTACCTATATATGTTTACAGAGAAATAGATTCTGTGTTCTCTGCAAATTGAGAGCTGAAAGCATAAATGTGCAGAGACTATTGAATTCTTTTATCAAGAGAAATCTAATGTCTGCTGTCTCTTTTTTGATGTTAGTGGTTGTTGAAGTGTCGTACCTACATCCATTATTTCATTTGGATTTGCAGAATAGTGATATTCTAACTCTTTCAAAGGTAAACAATATTGGACATCGGTTAAACAGGAAGAACACATTTTATTCAGTAATATGTCCAGCAGTAAAGAGTCCAGCATGACTTGAATTCAACTTTGATTTGTATACGTGTGACTGGGCATTTTAAAGGGAGAATGAAGGAATAAGGAGGTTGGAAAAAGAGAAGAGGTGCTCAGTAGAGTCAGGAATGTAAAACATTGTTAAAATCCAAAACAGGAGGTGGGCATTGATCTGTGAAATTCATGTGGATATGCTAACTGGCGCTTATTGATGTTCGGTTTCTAATACCTTAAACCCCAGAGCCTGGGAGCCAGGGGCCCAATCATCAGGTACTGATTGGAATAAACTATATTTTATTTGTGTATTTATTTATGCCAGCCTCTGAGGAAGACTGGGGTCATCCTAGAGTTGTGGCCCCAAGCTGCCAGAAACTCTGTTCGTGTTTTGTTCTAGTCTTTATAGGCCAAGATTGAGGGTTAGTTGAGAAAACTGCTCAGAGGAGCCTGGCTCACGTCAGGTCAAGGAGAAACTCTGTCATCTCTTTTCACTTATTAGTAAATGTTTAGAAACAATTCTCCTAATCCGCTATTTGATTATCCAGTGGTACCAAATTCATATGAAAAGGGAAGTGTTTTATCCTTTATGTAAAGGTTTTCTAGATAAAGAATTGTTCTTAATTATCTTTCAAATTATAACAACCCCCTTCATCTGAGCTTTTACTTTCTGTGGTCTTAGTTACCTGTTGTCAACCATGGTCTGAAAATAAATGGAAAATTCCAGAAATAAACAATTCATAAGTTTTAAAATGTGTATTGTTCTGAGCTGTGGAATGAAATCTAGCACTATCCCACTCAGGTCCACCGAGATGCGAATCATCTCTTCACCCAGCATATCTAGTCTGTATATACTACTACTCTATCAGTCACAGAGTAACCCTCTTACTTATCAGGTCAGCTGTTGTGGTATCACAGTGCTTGTGTTCAAGTAGCTCTTATTTTGCTCAATAATGGCCCCAATGTGCAAAAGTAATGTTGGCATATTGTTATATTTGTCCTATTTTATTAATTGTTATTTATCTTTATGCCTAATGTATGCATTATGCTTTATTACAGGTATGTGTGTATATGAAAAAACAGTATATATGAGGTTTGATACTATCCACAATTTTAGGTCTTGGAACATGCCCTTTGCAAATAAGAAGTGACTACTGTCATTTAAAAATATATAACTATGAATTCACTCATTTAAACCTCTTTGGTGGGTTTCAATAAATTTCAATTTATTCAATAAAATTCAATAAATTATCATCATCCTTTATGAAGATTAAATTGTTCCAATTTTTGCCAATAGGTTCTTAGAGTTATAAAATTTTTGTATAAATTGATATATGGATTATATACATAAAGATTAAAAGTGGAATTTGGGTTGTTTTTGAAAAATAACCAGGTTGTTCTGTACCCAAACAAAAAACTTTCACATCATTAAAATACCCTGTTAACTCTTTATGCCGTGTGTGTGTTTGTACATGTATGTGCATGCATGTGTTTGGGTATGCATGTTTGTGTATCAGTGTATGTGCACATGCATATGTGTTCCTGTATTTGCGTGTTTGGAGAAACTGTGATCTCTCTTTCCAGAATTATCTGCCACTGACCTTGTTGGGAAAAGCAGCAAAGGAGAAAGGTATTACAGAGTGCCTACATAAATTGGTTATGAGTAACATATAAACAAGGAGCAACAAACTGTGGAAGGCCGCAGGAGGCCTCTGCGGAGGAAGGTCTCTCCACACCTCATATTCTGGTTCAGGGTGACCTAGGCTCTGTTACCATAAACATTGTGCTCAAGGACATAAAACCCCTTTGTAGCACCATGATGTAGCCAGACTTGTAGGCTCCTTCTAAGACCCACATTCCATCTGCTGTACATAGATAATAAGTTAAAGATAACCATGTTCTTGTTTCATGAAACTCCCAAACCGCCACTGTTATCAATCCTTAGAATGAGACACCAGTTCTGGCTCACTGATTCAATTCCAAGTCACTGGTTCACTCCACCGTCACTCTCTCCCCACCATCACTCCACCCCTATCCTGTAGATCAAAGTGATTGTAACCAATAAACAGTGTGGATGATCAGAGCTCAGGGCCTTCACTGTCTCCTCTAAAGTAATGAGTGATGCCCCCCTGGTCCCATTATCTCTCTTAATCTGTCTTTTTCTCATTCTTTTGTTGCCACTGAACGTGGGGTACCCATGAGTGATGTAGGGCTGGTTCCCTACAGACCTCAGAGTGGCTTTATTCTATTTCTTTCCTTTGAGTGTTTTAAATATTCAATCCAAGATCTGACCTAAACCACTGCTACCAAAAAAATTAATGATAATCTAGTTTTCTTCCTCTTGTAAATAACTAGCTAGTTATTATATTTGGCTAGTCATCTAAAAAAGAATTGAAACTCCAAGAGCTTGTATTTTTTTTATTTTTTTATTAGTGTTTCTTTTTTTTATTGCATTTTAGGTTTGGGAGTACATGTGAAGAACATGTAAGATTGTTGCATAGGTACACACATGGCAGTGTGATTTGCTGCCTTCCTTCCCATCACCTATATCTGGCATTTCTCTCCATGCTATCTCTCTCCAACTCCCCACCCCCCGCTGTCCCTACCCTATTTCCCCCCGACAGACCCCAGTATGTGATGCTCCCCTCCCTGTGTCCATGTGTTCTCATTGTTCAACACCCACCTATGAGTGAGAACATGCGGTGTTTAATTTTCTGTTCTTGTGTCAGTTTGCTGAGAATGATGGTTTCCAGGTTCATCCATGTCCCTACAAAGGACAGGAACTCATCATTTTTTATGGCTGCATAGTATTCCACGGTGTATCTGTGCCATATTTTCTCTGTACAGTCTATCATCGATGGGCATTTGGATTGGCTCCAGGTCTTTGCTATTGTAAACAGTGCTGCAATGAACATTCGTGTGCATGTGTCCTTACAATAGAACGATTTATAATCCTTTGGATATATACCCAGTAATGGGATTGCTGGGTCAAATGGAATTTCTATTTCTAGGTCCTTGAGGAATCGCCACACTGTCTTTCACAATGGTTGAACTAATTTACACTCCCACCAACAGTGTAAAAGTGTTCCTATTTCTCCACATCCTCTCCAGCATCTGTCGTCTCCCGATTTTTTTAACGATCGCCATTCTAACTGGCGTGAGATGGTATCTCAAAGTGGTTTTGATTTGCATTTCTCTAATGACCAGTGATGATGAGCATTTTTTCATGTTTGTTGGCCTCATGTATGTCTTCTTTTGTAAAGTGGGGCCAATAGCTTGTATTACAGTGACTATTGGTTTTCTGTTTTGATATTTTCAACTACTGTATATGATGTGATCATTCTACATGTAGTTTCATATCATTCTATATATAGTTTTATATAGTTTTTAGGAAGCTTTTAAGTTTTTGTTATGTTCTAGTTTGTTCTGTTTTGTGAAATTCTTTTCTGTTTCAAGACTCCTCCTATCCATATGTTGGATATCTTTTCTCCAATCTAATTTTTATCACTTTCTTTTAAATGTTTTTTAACAAGTTATTTTTCTATTTTATTTTACTTTTGGTCTACCTTATATCTTCTGTTTTTCTTAAGGCACTAGCTGTTGTTTATTCACTCTTGTGTGTTAGAGTTTGTTTATGAAATGATTTTTCTCTTCTACTTATTTCCTGAGCTATATCACTTCAGATATGTGTGTCGTCTAATTTTGATATATATTAGCTTCATCTACAGCCATACCCCTTTGAAAGTGCCTGATCTCTTCTGATATATGTTAGTTTCTATGCATTACCTTTATTTTTAATGTGTCTTAATTTGTTTTAAAATAAAAATTACAGTTGTGAGTTATACTCTGATCATGTCTTTTCTGGCATGCTTTTATTTTTCATATTTTTTGTAATAATCTGGTATTGTATTTGATTTTTCTCCTGCTTCATTTTTTTTTCTAATTAATTTTCCTGAATGTTTTGAAAAATATGTGATTTAGAGTAACTTTTCTTACACAGCTAGACCCTCTTCTGTTTTCTTATCAAATAAAAAAAAATGGTTTCTTGCTTTTGAGATTTCCTGATTCTGTCTTATTTCCTTGCTTTTATTTACAACTTCTATTTCCAGCATCTTTTCCCCCTATACACTCAATTTTGATTCCATTCTTGACAGTTTCTCTTCAGTTTTGACCCTAAACTGGAAGAGAACTTTGGTAGGTCAGTTTAGAGAATTCACAGGTGAGAACTACTCTAGCCTTCAGTATTACCATGTGTCTTGTTGGAAGCATGTGTTATCGGAGAGGATAAATATTTTGACCTCTCTACTTACAGCTGATTTTCTGAGACTGGCCCATCCAACCTTCTAGTGATTGCCTTATTGGTAATTTGGAATCCTCCACATCTCAGGATCCCCACATTCCCTGCTGTTTCCTCTTACTTCTCCTGAGCAGATACAGGTACCAGGCTAAGTTTGTAGCCCTTCGTATTTTATATTGTTATTTGTGTTTTGGAAATATTAGAGAGATCTTGTCACCTTGCTCTGTTGTAGATGTTTCTATTTAGTTTTGGTTCTCTATATTTATAGAGGTATTCAAATGAGATGTAAAACCTATACTGAGACTGTCATCTTTCCCTCTAGAAAGTGTATTAGTACTAACCAGCAAATGCCTGGCCTAGTACTTGGCTTATAAAGACTTAATAAAATATTTATTGACTCCACAAAGTAATTGATGTATAAATTCATTCATATACAAATAACTGTCTAAGTATTTGGTTATACTAACACTCTCTCCTGTATGTTACCTGAATAGGAGATGGCGAGTCTTACCCTGTCACCAATTTGATTTACTGTAGGATGATTATGCAATTTGTCTCACAAAACAAATGTACTTGGGTTTGAAATAGAATACGTGTAATAATTGTACTGGGGTAACAGATGAAAATAAACAAACAAGGACATATGGTCCCCTATTTATACTTGTCTTTTTGCTTCACCTGTTCAAAGAAGATCACTTATAGTCCCCAAAAGCACAACAGTCACCTCTCCAAATTTGAAGGTTTCTTATCTCACAATTAAAATTCTTTGAAATATATGAATTAATTTGCAAACACAGGGAACAATAAATTCCCAAGTGTGGCGATAAGATAAACTAATAGCAATAGATTATATTACGTTTCAAGATTTACATTTAATTTCAAATTTTGTCAAATAGCACATGTGGAACAATACTATCTAAAATAAATATATCAGCCAAAATTAGAATAAGAAATAGGTCCTATAATAGTGTCTACTGACCTGTTCCTGAGATACACTTAGGCAAGGTAGAATGAGAAGACTGGCAAAGACTGATTATGTATTTACAATATCACTGAAAAACTAATTGTGCTGCATCATCTCTTTTACTGACAAGGAAATACCTAGTGGCGGTGTAGTACTGATGTCAGAACTCAATCCATTAGAATAAATACTTTAGAAATCATCGATCTAAGCAGAAATATACAGTCCCAAAGTATCTATGTGGTGCCTGGACTGTCTATCATTTTATATGAATATATATGTTATTCTAACGTGTTTTTGTGCTTTTTAGCTCATCAAATAGTTGCTATTATATGTTTAATTTTATCTCTAAAAATGTTTAATACTTGGTAATAATGAATTTCTTTACCAAAAACTCAATGAAAAATATATCTAAAAATACAAATAGCTGCTTTCAGCAACTATAATTTAAATTTACCTAAATGATTTAATAGTGAAAATCCTACCTATATTAAATACTAAGATATGAAGAGTTAATTTGTAGCAAGAAACTTATAGAAAAAAATATTCTTGAATTGGTAGTCTTAAGCCACTGAAAATAATGAACATGTACATTATTTTTCCTTCTATATTTATATTTTCTTGGAATTAAAATCTACACAAATACCAAAACAGTAGTCATTGCTCTTTGTTTTAAACTTTTATCTTGGATTATGAAGATACCCTCTCATGATATTATTTTAATTTTAGACCACCTATGTATCGTTCTAGGGTATATTTTTTGAACAATAACTTGACTATATTATTTTTCTTATACAGAAAGAAAAATAATATGCCTTACTGGCATAATTATATCAATATTATCATGATAACAAATAATTTGGAAAATATATATATATATACATAGAGAGAGAGATTACAGGACTCTGTAACTTTCTTCTTTTTTTCTTTGGATAAATGGAGGCACATTCACTCTAACTTTCTTCCTCAGGAAACTCTGCTGTACAGTTTGCTACAATACCTTGGTGTTGCTCTTTGAAGCATCCTTCATGTTTCTTGGCCACAAACCAGTGTCTTGCATTTTATTTATTCCTACTGACATGGTGAAGTGCTCCCAAATCGGCTTTCAATCTTCATCAGAATGTTTTAGAGCTCAGCCAGAGCTTTGGCCATAAGAGGCTGTGATGACCACTCATCCTTTTGACTCAGGACTGTGAAATGGATAGTCCAAAAATACAGTTGTCCATCATATCTGCATCATTTAAAAGTGATATGTCTATTGCTATAGTGTTTGTATATGTGGCAGGGACTTCTCCTACTCAGTGTATGACCTTTTAATTATTGAAGAAAAATATTTGACAGATACACTCCCAACTGTTGGCCAAGTGGCTTAATTATACTAAACTAGCTTTATTCTTAGAGTTTATTTAGTCATGGCATTTGAATATTGTGGTGGAAGAACTCTTCCTGTAATCAAAAACATATTTTGCTTTGTTTTATGAAGCCTACAAGGGACAGAGGAAGTAGAAGTTGTTCCTTTTACAACGTAGGAATTCACAACAAAATTTAGATTAGCTCATCCAAGTACAGTGAGATCTTTGATATAACAAGAGTTTTCATATTGTTTATGGATAACATGTGATATCAAAAAGCCAAAATCAACAATGACAATAGACTTACACTCTACCATACCTATCAGCACAATGTATATAATATATATACACAGAGACAGATATTCCATTACTCTGTATCTTTCTCCTTTTGTATAGTTTGGCTTACAAAGACTTAATAAAGTATTTATTGAATCCACAACATCATTTATATATACATTAATTCATATACAAATAATTGTCTAATAATCAAAAGCAAGCTGGTTCCTAACAGCATATCTCTGGTGGCTATATATTGCTGTTTTCAAAAGTTCCAGAGAATTTAGATCGGTATAACAAACATTTACTATCTCATAGTTTCTTTGGATCAGCAATCTGGAAATGCATGGATCTTCTTCCTTAGGATTTCTCACATGCTTAAATTGAAGTAGGGGCTGCACTATGGTGACTCCAAAGCTTATCTGGAAAAGGATTCATTTCCAAGCTCAAATCGTTGTTGGCAGTATTTAATTCCTTACAGGATGTTGGACTGAGGTCCTCAGTTCTAACCTGGCTCTTGGATAAAGGTTGACCAAAATTCCTTGCCAGGCAGGTTTCTCCAACATGACAGCTTGTATCAAGTCAAGAAGGCAAAAGGGTTTGCTAGCAATATGAGGTCATACTCTTTTGTAACCTAATCATTGAAGTGATATTGCATCAACCTTTTCATGTTCTGTGGTTAATGAAATCCACTAGGCTCAGCCCAACCTCAAGGAGGTGGGGAGTTATGCAAGGGTGTGACTATCTGGAGATGGAGATCACAGAGGGAGGTTTTATTTTAATTTTTAAGGCAATAGAGTTTTATTAGATCCTCTTTTGGAATTAAAAAGTAAAATACTAGCTTCCCACGTTTTTGAGAATTAAAATTTAGACCACTATTTTGGCCTGAGTAGTGTCATTACTTGGATACAGTGAATATAGATCCTCATAAGACCATAAAGGTCTAATCCTGGTCCTTCTACTAATAGGCTGGGTGACTTTGAACAAATTGTTCCTTCTGTGTGATTCAATTTCCTCATGACCAGAAAGAAAGAAAGAAAGAAAGAGAGAGAGAGAGAGAGGAAAGAAAGCAGGAAAGAAAGAAAGAGAGAGAGAGAAGAAAGAAAGAAAGAAAGAAAGAAAGAAAGAAAGAAAGAAAGAAAGAAAGAAAGAAAGAAAGAAAGAGAAAAAAAGAATTGGCCTTGATCTTCCCCAGGTACTAGCATATGGAGATAGAACATGCACACAGAAAGATTGTGAAACATCAGCGTGAGTCAGGTAAATGGGGAGATAACAAAAATAGAATAGAAAGGCAGCTGTAAAAATGGTAGAACCAAACATAGACTGATTTAAAAAAAAAATGGTTAGCTTCCCAGTGACACCACCATGGCCCAGGAAAAACTATTCAGAAAGAACCAAGGACCTTTTAAAAAAGATGCCAAGGCAATTCCATTCTTTTTCTTGTGAATATCTATTTGTTCCATAGCAGCAAATAGATATTCAAAAGAAAAATAATGAAGTTGGACTCCTACTTTACAAAATATACACAAATTAACTCAATTGGATCAAAGACCATGGTGAGAACTAAAACCACCTTGCCATGTATGTACCCATGCAACAATCCTGCATGATCTGCACATGTACCCCAGAACCTAAAGTACAATTAAATATATATGTGTGTGTGTGTGTATATATATATATATGTGTGTGTGTGTTTGTGTGTGTGTGTGTATATGTGTGTGTGTGTATATATATATGTATATATATATATATATATATATATATATATATATATATAAAACCAAAAAACTGCTAATCCTTTTAACGGCACCTGGAAAAAAAATGATTAAAAACAAAACTGGTAACCCAGGCAAATCAAAATTATTTGAATATTAGCAAAATACTCTGTGTATTCCAATGTGGCAGAGTAATTTAAGATATGATGCTAAAACAGCCTGTACTAAAATTTTTTAGATATGCCATTTCAGTAAACTCTGTGGTCTAAGTCGAACTACCTATGATAACTCTTCAGTTATCAGTGCTATGCTCCTAAATTGGAGAAGCAAGCCTAGTATTGAAGAGAACCTAGACAGCCAGCAGCCACTTGTTCGTTCCTGAGTTCCTAAAGTTTCCATTATTAACAGCTCTGCATTTAATTACTCTTTACTGAAGAGATAAAATAATATAAATTGAATTTAAAAAATCACAGAAGAAAACATAGCCATTAATATTCTTGACCTTAGATTAGGCAACTGTTTCCTAGACAGGGCACCAAACCCACAAGTGACAAAACAATAGGTATCTTGGACATCAACAAAATTAAAAAATTTTGTGCTTCAAAGGACACCCTCAAGAAAGTCAAGACAACCCACAGAAGAGTGAAATTTTTCACAAATCATATATATGATAAGAGACAAGCATCAAGAATATACAAACAGTGCATAAAACTCAATAATAGGAAGAAAATTTATCCCTGGTAGTTTAGTTGTTAGGAAAATAGAAAACTTGAAATAAAATACAACACAATTAAAAATGGGCAAGCAATTTGAATAGACATTTGCCCAAAGAAGATCTATATATGTATGTATATATATATACACCCCACACACATACACACACACATATACATACAAAACCATTAGACACATTGAAAGATGCTCAACATCAGTAGTGATCAGGGTCATGCAAATAAAAACCACAATGAGATATCACTTCATATCCAATAAGATGTTATAATCAAAAAGGCAGAAAATAGCAAGCATTGATGAGGATGTAGATAAATTGAAACCTTCATACACTACTAGTGGGAATATAAAATGGCATAGTTGCTGTGGGAAAAGGTCTGGCAGTTTCCCAAAAAGTTAAACACAGAGTTGCTACAGACCTAGCTATTCCATGCCTATGTATTAGGTTGGCACAAAAGTAATTGCAGTTTCTACCATTAAAGGTAATGGCAAAATCACAACTACTTTTGCACCAACTAATATATTTTCCAAAGAAATGAAGAAATACTTTAACACAAAACTTGTACAAATATGTTCATAGCATCATTCATAATTGCCAGAAATAGAAACACCCCAAATGTTCATCAGCTAATGAATGGATAAACAAATGAGGTATATACATCCATACAATGAACTATTACTCAGCAATAAGAATAAATGAAGAATCATGCTTAACTTGGATGACCCTATAAAACATTATGCTTAGTGAAAGAAGCCAGTCACAAAGGACTGATGTTGTGTTATTTCATATATACGAAAAGTCCAGGATATGTCAATCTTATATAGAATGTAGATTCTTTGTTGCCTAGAACTAGGGTAGTTGGGAATGGGGAAAGTAGGAGAATGATAACCAAAGAGTCCAAAATTTCTTTTGGGATGATGACACTGTTCTAAAATTGATTGCAATTCTGTGTATTGATTGTGGTTCTGTGAATTTACTGAAAATCATAGAATCGGACACTAGAAATAAGTAAACTATAAGATATGTTAATCATATCTCAATAAAACTATTATTAACCTCCTCTCCTCTTTCTAGAGGAGGTTTTAGAGATCTTTTTTTCACACTGCTTAAAGAGAAGTAGTTGCTAAGAGCTGGACAAATCAGTTCTACAATGATTGGCTAATTACCCACTTTGACTAATTTAATTTTCAGAAGCAGATACTGAGATGCAGTTTAGGAAGTAAGATGTTCATTAAAGGAATCCGTCAGACTGGAGCTAAAGAGCAGTGATTATGGAATATAAAATTAAATTTTGATGGTATTCTATTATATCCGGTCCTTTCATATGGAGTAAGACTTTTTATGTGGTCACCTGAAGTGTGTAGATATCTAGTAGTGAAGATAAGTGTTTTGTTTCTTAAATTTCTAATAAAAGGTTCAACTTCAACACAAAAGTTCCAGAATCAATTGAAATTAAATGTAAGTAAAGAAATAGCTGTTTTCCTTTACTTATTTGTAAGTAAGTTTTCAATAGAAAACTTGAAATAAAATACACCACAATTAAAAATGGGCAAGCAATTTGAATAGACATTTACCCAAAGAAGATCTTTATATGTGTGTATATATATTTGTAAGTGAAGGAAAACAACTATTTCTTTACCTATATTCATTTGTTCTTCATCAGTATCTCTCCCCTTGGCTAATTGGAATATTATTTTTAATTTTAATAATCTTTCATGAAACTCAATTTTGTTGTCTCAAATAAGGGAGTTATAATGCTGGCACATGCTGGTATTATGAGAAAAATTAAATGAAAAATATATGCAGAATGTCTGGGTCAGAGCAGGTGCTTTCATTAATACAGGAAGGATAGAAACACATACCTCGGCGATTTGTTGAGGTTCAATGCCAGTTTAGGAATAATCTGAAACACCCATTTTAGTCTGTTTCAGTATACTGAGGTAGGAAAACAGTCACATACAGAATATACTTGGGAAAATTGCCAAGTCTCTGAGTTAGGTAGAGAAAGAACTTCCTAGACTGTTTTTAATGCTACAATGCAAGCAGCAGACTAGCTTATAAATATATTATTGAATACAGAAAATATACCTCCTTTAGATACAAAAAAATCTTTTATCCTTTATGATCCAATAATAACATACGCTTCAGTAACATAAACTACATTATATTTTGAAATATCTAAGCTACATTTATCTATATAAATATCTTCATTACATTTTGCCTGAATCTGCATGCCAAATTCTTTAAACTTAAAGCAGCACGTGAAATACAGCATTTGCCTAGTACTATTTTTTCTCCAGAGATAGGTAGAAATGATATGTGATGATCTATTATATGCTTATTTTATTATAAAAGCACTAAAATCAGAAAGTAGAAAACAAGAAAGCAATATCTGATCACCTTGCCCTGGCATGCCCACCACCTTATGGTATTATTAAAACTGAAAATTCCCAAAAGTTGTATCAGATTTTGTTTTTATGTTTACCTTTTAAAAAGATATGAAATTGAACTCTATTTCTAACAGAGTAGTCCTAAATATGAGGGAAATCTTACAATATGTCAGATTGTCCTACTGATATTTACACTTAGAAAATATGCAATAGAGAATAAAAAGAATTAATGTTATCTGTTCTTCATTGCCTTCCGCCTAAGCGTACACCATTACATGACATTTTAACACAGTTCTTCACAATAAAATGTGCTGATGTCCATTCAAAATTATAACCAAATAGATATCTTTAAAATTAATCAAATGAGCCTACTACCTGTCCATCTGTCCATCTGTTGGCAAAAGTGAAAGGAATTGACAAAGTTAATCACTTTGAAAGTCATGCTACTCCCCGTTCATTATTACTTTTTCCATACTGGCATCCAATAAGTGATTCCATATTTGATGTGTATATTATATCTGCTACACACTGTGCTCGGCACTGGAGGGGAAGCAAAGATGAGATTTTATAACCTCACCTCACCTCATCTGTTTATGAAGACTAGAGTAGAATTTAATACTGGAATATCATACAGCATAAGATAATTGCCACTGAAGAAGTTTATAGTAATGACACTTGGGATTCTGAAAGAGTAAAACCATACATTTTAATAATAAAAAAGTTTTTGTGGAGAGGAAAGGATTTAGATCGGACTTGGAACAAGTGGGGAGAGTTTCAGTTTCTGAGGAAAAGATGATAGGCTGTTTAGCAGAAAAGGAGTAAGCAAAAGCATGGAGTGTGTGTTGCGCTTTGCTTAGGAACTAGCATGCATCCTATAGAGCAGAGCTGCAGGAAACACCACCAGGTATGGGTGTGGGAAGGCAAGATAAGTGGTTTCAAATATTTTTCTCAAAGTAGTTGGAAACCAGAATAAATAATTCTAACTTAATTCACAAAAACAAGAGAGCCTTGTAAAGTTTTCTTAATAGGGGAATGATGATTGTGGTAACCAGCCTCCAAGATAGCCCACAATGATTCTACCTTACTGATATACATATAGTTTTATGGTACCCTCCCCAAACTCGTAGTGTACTGTACTACAATTTTGTCTTTGTAACTAACTGAATATGGCAGAAATGATATACACTCCTTCCAAGATTAGATTATAAAACATACTATGATTTCAGTCTTGCTCTCTCTCACTTTCATTTTTTGTGGGAAGCCACATCATAAACCTTATGGAGAGGCACACATGATAACAACAGAAGCCTCCTGCCAAAAGCTATGCGACTAAGACTGGAAGCACATCTTCTAGCTGCAATTAAGTCTCGGACACTATAGAGCACTTAATACCTTGATTGCAATCACACTAGAGACCCTTAACTATAACTGCCCTGAAAAATTTCTTCCAGATTTCTGACTCACAGAAACTATGTGAAAAATAAATGTTTGTTGTTTTTAGGGTGACAAATTTGAAGATTATTTGTTACACAACAATAAATAACTACCACAATGATGGATGGATTTAACACTGCCAAGTTATTCACATGGCACTGGAATTCTGGGTAGATTGGGAGAGAAAGTCACAAAAAATGAGAAGACCAATTTTAGTAATGTGTCATGTAGTTTATATACATTTCCTCATATCATGACTCAGGTAATCTTTTAAGAGATACGTTATTTCTCTTTTATTTTGCACTATTACTTTTTTTTATTATACTTTAAGTTCTGGGGTGCATGTGCAGACCGTGCAGTTTTGTTACATAGGTATATGTATGCCGTGGAGGTGGTTTGCGGCATCCATCGCCCCGTCGTCTACATTTGGTATTTTTCCTAATGTTATCCCTCCCCAGTGCCCCCACCCACTGCTATTCCTCCCCTAGTCCCATATGTGTTGTTCCCCTCCCTGTGTCCCTGTGTTTTTTAAACTTTTATTTTTGGTTTAGAAGTACATGTGTAGGTTTATTACATAGGTAAACTACATGTCATGAGGGTTTGGTGTAGAGATTATTTCCTCACCCAGGTAATAAGCTTAGTACCTGATAGGTAGTTTTTCAGTCCTCACCCTCATCCCTCCCAGACTTTCAAGTTGGCCTCGTGTCTATTGTTTCTTCTTTGTGTTCATACGTACTCAATGCTTAGCTGCCACTTATAAGGGAGGACATGTGATGATTAGTTTTCTGTTCCTGTGTTAGTTTGCTTTGAATAGTGGCCTCCAGCTCCATCTATGTTGCTGCAAAGAACATGATCTCATTCTTTTTTACAGCTGTGTAGTATTACATGGTGTATATGTACCACATTTTCTTTATCCAGTCTACCATTGGTGAGCATTTAAGGTGATTCCATATCTTTGCTATTGTGAATACAACTGCAATAAACATACATATGCATGTGTCTTTAAAGTAGAATGATTTATATGCCATGGGGTATAAACTTCATAATGGGATTGTGGGCTCGAAAGGTAATCCTGTTTTAAGTTCTTTGAGAAATCGCCAAACTGTTTTCCACAATGGCTGAACTAATTTACATATCCACAAGCAGCGTATACATATTTCCTTTTCTCTGCAACCTTGCCAGCATCTGTTTTTGTTTGTTTGTTTGTTTGTTTGTTTGTTTTGCTGTTGTTGCTTTTTAGCTTTTATTTTATTTTTATTTTTATTTTTTATTGCACTTTGGGATCTGGGGTACATGTGCACATCCTGCATCCTGCAAGATTGTTGCATAGGTACATACATGCCATGGCGGTTAGCTGTCTCCATCCCCCCGTCGCCTACATCAGGCACTTCTCCAGACATTATCCCTCCCCATCCTCCCCGCCCCCCCTCCCCCATCCACCCCTCCTTTCCCCTCCCCACCACTTACCCCAGTGAGTGTTGTTCCCTTCCCTGTGCCTAAGTGTTCTCATTGCTCGTCAACCACCTATGAGTGAAAACATGCGGTGTTTGGTTTTCATTCTTGTCAGTTTGCTGAGAATGATGGTTTCTAGATTCATCCATGTCTCTACAAAGGACAGGAACTCATCGTTTTTTTATGGCTCCATAGTATTCCATGGTGTATATTTGCCGCATTTTCTTTGTCCAGTCTATAATTAATGGGCATTTGGGGTTCCAGGTTTTTGCTATTGTAAACAGCACCACAACAAACATACGTGTGCATGTGTCTTTATAATAGAACGATTTATAATCCTTTGGGTATATACCCAGTAATGGGATTGCTGGGTCAAATTGAATTTCTATTTCTAGATCCTTGAGGAATCACCACACTGTCTTCCATAATGGTTGAACTAATTTACACTCCCACCAACACTGTAAAAGTGTTCCTATTTCTCCATATCCTCTCCAGCATCTGTTGTCTCCAGATTTTTTAATGATTGCCATTCTAACTGGCATGAGATGGTATCTCAATGTGGTTTTGATTTGCATTTCTCTAATGACCAGTGATAAGCATTTTTTCATGTTCGCTGGCCTCATAGAAAAGTGCCTGTTCGTCTTCTTTGCCCACTTTTGAATGCATTT
>CAUYLG010046614.1:0-14251 GCA_963573385.1 Cacajao melanocephalus | reverse complement strand
CCATTGTTAAGCACAATTATTGGCATAAAAGAGGTTTTTAATACCCATTTTTAGACTGCATTCTAGCCTGGGCAATACAACAAGAATCCCGTTCTCTCTCCCTCTTTCTCTTCCTCTTTCTTTCTCTCTTACATTCTTTTTTTTTCTTTCTTTCACTCTTTCTTTCTTCTTTTCTCTCTTTTTCTTTCTTTCAAAAAAAAAAAAGTATTACTCTTTTCTACTTCGAACCAGTAAAGGATTCATGGTCTGAGGTCACTGAGTGCTTATGCTGTGAGCATTTGTTTTCTGGAGTTAAAGGAAAGAAAATAAACGCACTTTGAAACCGAATGAAACAGAAAGCACGTTGAAAAAGGTACTTAGCAGGATGGAGAACTACACTTCCGGTGTTGGGGACACACCAAGAAGAATGGGAAATGGAAAGGTATTACCCATTGCCATCTTGAGGGAAGAAAAACATTTTCTCAAAGATAGAAGCTCATATAAGGACGAACAATCCAAAAACCCACCACAGCAAGCTGGAACACACTGTTCTATCAGAGAACTCAACCTGGAAATGGCCAGAAAGCTACTGACCAGTTGGGAAAAAGATATATGCAATTAATAGGTGAGAGTGGAGCCAGGGCAACCCAAGGTGGGAAAGATGCAGATAAAGAGTAACTCTAGCAATAAAAAGATAATGTAATAAAGATTCAGAGAAGTAATGACAGCAATAAAAGTTCAGATCGGTAATGAGAATCATCATCATCATACACAGATAACACTTAAACTGCCTCATGCCTGCCACTGTTCTAAGTGCTTTCCACATGGAAACTTGTTTAACCCTCACACCAACCCTGAGAGGTAGGCACCATCACTATCCCCATGATGAGGAAACTGAGGCACAGAGAGGGTAAGCGACTCGCCCAAGTTCCCGACAGCAGACACAGGGCAGTGGTGCATTCCACAGCAAGGCTCTTGTGCCCATGCCTGCAACCCCCCTGACAGAGGGGCTCAAGTTTAGCCACATCAGAATCACCTGGAAGGCTCGGGGTTGCTGATTCAGCAGGTCTGGGGTGAAGCCTGAGAATCTGCATGTCTAACAAGTCCTCAGGTGATGCTGTCTCTGGTGCTCCAGGAACACACGCTGGGAACCACACCTGATACACATTTTCCCCAGGACAAAGAGCCTTATGGCTCAACTTTCCCTTAGCATCCTAAAATAACATCATTTCACAGAGGTATAGAACAGCTGTGTATCCACTCCAGGAATGTACAACCTCTGCCATCCTCATAGATGAATGCCAACTACCCAGGGACTCAAGGCCATGAATGTTTTAAAGCAGGAATATATGGAGAATCTGATCAAAACTGTAACATATTACTAACATGTATTATTATAAATGTTATATAAATAGTATAGGTTGTAGAATATATAAACGTGTATTATGATATTTATAGTTATATGAAATATATATACAATATAAATAATTCTAGTGAGAACATTAGCTAAAATTAAGTTCAGATAAATCTTTAATTCCCACATTATATTTTCAGCCCTCATTTATGCTAGTTAGCCCGTGTGTACATGCTACCACTTTTCTCTAAGTCTCAAAACTGAGCTCCTCCAGAATGGAGAAAGGGGAACGAACCCTCCTACACTGCTGGTGGGAATGTAAATGAGTGCAGCCGTTATGGAGAACAGTATGGAGGTTCCTCAGCAAACCAAAATTAGAATTTCCATAGGCTCCAGCAATTCCACTACTAGGTATAGATTCAAAGGAAATGAAATCAGTATCTTGAAGGCATACCTGCCCCACCCATTTTCATTGTAGCATTATTCACAATAGCCAGTTATTCTCAACATCCACCCAAGTGTCTAACAGTGGATGAATGGATAAAGAATATGTGGTATATGATGCTCCCCTCCCTGTGTCCATGTGTTCTCATCACACACTGGGGTTTGTCAGGGGGAAATAGGGGAGGGACAGCGGGGGGTGGGGAGTTGGGGAGAGATAGCATGGGGAGAAATGCCAGATACAGGTGATGGGGAGGAAGGCAGCAAATCACACTGCCACGTGTGTACCTATGCAACAATCTTGCATGTTCTTCACATGTACCCCAAAACCTAAAATGTAATTTAAAAACAAACATATAAATAAATAGCATTTCTGAAAAAAAAAGAATATGTAGTATATACACAATGGAATATTATTTAGCCATAAGAAAGAAGGAAATCCTGCCCTTTGCAGCAATACGGATGGAATAGGAGGCCATTATGTGAAGTGAGATAAGCCAGGTGCGGAAAGACCCATACCGCATGTTTTCACACATATGTGGGAGCTAAAAAAGTGGGTCTCATAAAAATAGAGAGGAGTTTAGTAGTTACCAGAGACTTTGAAGGTGGATGAAAGGGAAGAAAAGAATAGAAATGTGTTTATTAACACCGAACTATACACTCAAAATGCTAAAGATGGTAAATTATATATGTATATTTTACCTCAATACAAACCTTTTTTCAAGAGAATGCAAAAAAAAGCGGGGGGAGGGTAGGGGGATGACCCAGCTGTCACATGGAAGCTTTGTGAGGGAAAATAAATTCAGTTTAAGAATGATTTTTTTTTTTTTTACTCCAGTAAGTACAACTCTGATGTCTTTAAAACTTAGAGCCTGTTAAGCCAGATTTTGGAGGTTTTCAATTTGCCATCTCAAGAAAGCTTTATTCTGCAATTCACAGTGAACTAACAAAGCAAAGGTCCCACAGAAAAATATTTCTCACTTACAGTAAAATGGGGAGACAGTGGCTCCCCAAAACCGGGGTTCCTCAACCAGGTCTTCAGTGACCTCATCCCACGTCCTTTAACCAGGGTGATGAGGCATAAAGAGTGAAATCTACATCAAATCCTAACTTTGGATTTCCAGACTAAAATTAACATGTGGCGGATCTCACTTTTAAGATCTGACAAAACATAGCTTCCTGTTTGTAAGAAAAGTTACTTAAAAAGCTTTTTTGCATGTCAAATATTTCTGACAAATTAGCTTTTCAATGATCTCTTTGTTCAGAAATCCAAAATGCCTGGATTGTTTGACTCTAAGTATCACAGATCTAAATATTAAGTAGAAAAAAAATGCTTGACATGAATCTACTTGGGGTTCACTGAGCTCAGGAGGTTTAAAACAATCGAGCATAAAACCAGCGAGGCTTAGCTCTCCTCCTTGTGCTCCCGCAACTGTGGTCTCAGGAGCGCACACACCTCGACCTTTGGCGTTGGCCTTGGGTCCTGTTCCTCCCTACACTACAGAGCAGTGTAGGATCCGCTTCAAAGGCTGGTCTGACTGTTCCAAGTCCAGCTTTTGACTCATCCATGCCAGCCAAGGACACGGACAGCTTTGCCAGTGGCCTCAGAAACAGACACGTTCATTGAAAAAGAGCAAGGTGGACAAAGTGGATTCTGAGCAGATTCCAGAGGGTAATCCTTTGGTTTGTATCTCCTAGGGAAATTCTACTTTCCTTCTGCAAAAGCGCTTTTTCCTTAGACTACTGAGGACTCAGGATGGCCCAGAAAGAATGACAGCTGCTTGGAGGCTACGGAATCACTCATTCTCCTCCAGGAGAATTATGAGGATTTCAGGGGAAGCGCGAGTTGAGATTACAGCACACTTGCAAGCTAGTTTCCTCTCTCTCAAAGACCTGTGTTTGGAAGATGTGTTTGAACTTGGAACCTATTGATAGAGCTGTGGCAATTTGGGAGGTTGTGGTTGATGTATGTTGCTCCCAACTATTTTCTGTGCCTCTCGGCTGGGTCCATCCACAAAGGATCCTTCCCTGGGCGTGTCCCTGCGGGAGCATAGGGGGATGTGGGGTGTGTTTCCTACTCCCTTGTGTCAGGGGTGGCCCGGCCACCTGCTTTGGCCAATGGAGTGTGAGCAGCAGTGACCCACACCGTGCCTGAAGAGAGGCATCAGTCTCGTCATACGGCTTGCCTTGCGTGTGGGTGGGTCATGGATTGGGCTGTTCCTTCCTTTTGATAAGTGGGAAGAAGGAAACTTGGAAGTAAGCCATAACTGAACGACAGCTGACTCGATACACAGGTGAGAAAAAATTCTTATTGCTGTCAGCCACACAATTCTCAGAGCTGTTAACAAGGCAAAACCTAGTGAAACCTGACCACAGAGACACTTTCACTATTAATACATATTGTTGTATCTTAGGATTACATGCCTGACCTAAAAAGTGAAAGATGTAAAGTTCTGAAATATTCTTCTTATTAATATTTGAGATGGAATCTTGCTCTGTCACCCAGGCTGGAGTGCAGTGGCACAATCTCTGCTCACTGCAACCTCTGCCTCCTGGGTTCAAGCAATTTTCCTGCCTCGGCCTACTGAGTAGCTAGGATTACAGGTACCTGCCATTATGCCTGGGTAATTTTTATATTTTTAGTAGAGACAGGGTTTCACCATGTTGGCCAGGTTGGTCTCAAACTCCCGACCTCAGGTGATCCACCTGCGTTGGCCTCCCAAAGTGCTGGGATTACAGACGAGAGCCACCGCACCTGGCCAAGTTCTGAAATATTCTTAATGTAAACTCTGAATGTTGGTCTATGACTAAACACTGAATTAAAAAACCAAATTTAAAAGATTTTAATAGAAAGAATGGCTCGCCTGATCCCTAAGAACAGAAAAAAAAGTGACTAATTTTCTTTTGATTACTTCTGAGTCAATATTTACATTTATCAAGACAAGATAACTTTTTTAGGGAAAGTTGTAAGGCCATTATATCCATCATTCTGGTATTTTGTGGAGCAAAAAGCCCTGATTGAAGGACCCAGTGGCCTCAGGGTCTGTAATCACATAGACACACTGAGCTGTCCAGGGACCACTGTCATTAGGTCATTGATAGCTTTTATTTGGGAAGGGACCATTTAAAAGGGTCCAGGCACTTTTCAAAGCAGTTATAGATATTATCTTATTGAATCCCTCTCTTTACCTTGAGAAGAAATTATTTTCTCTATTTTCTAGGTGAGAAAATTAAGCTTAGAGAAATTCAATAATTTACACGTGTTCACAAAGTTAATAAATGGAGCACCTGGTGACCAAACCAGCTCTGTCTGCTCCTATCTAACCACCATCATCAGCATTAGCTTGCAAAGGAGTCTCGTGGTGCAGTGTGACAAAGCGTAAGTTCCTGCTCACTGCCGTCAGCATCCATTATAGATTAAGCAGCTGTAATTAATTGACTCATTGCTCTCACCCTGTGCCAGGCCTGATATTAGGTATTATGAATTAATTTCTCTCATAGATTATGAAGTAGGTGCTACTATGATTCCCATATTCCAGATAAAGAAACTGTGATATAGCACAAGGTATGTTGGAATCTATAGTCCATGCTTCTGATCTCAACACTGGCTCTAACTTCGGTGCGCCTTAGAATCGCCTAGATGGGTTGACAAAAATGCAGATGTCTGGGTCCCACCCCAGAATTTCCAATTCAGTAGGTTTGGGGTGGAGCCAGAGGGTCTGCAGCTCTGAGAATTTCCCAGTTATCCCTGATGCTGTTAGACCTTAGCTACACTTGGAAAACCACAGTCTACACTCTTCACCACTTAAAAGTTATCTAGAATAGGGAGAAAATGAACAAGCCAAGGAATTAGATTGTCTAAAATTCAGTCTCATTACTTTCAAACAGAGGAACAAGCCTATGGTATTAGAAGGAGGAGAAAGTCAATGGGGTTAAATAGATAAGTACTGCAGTTGCCAGGTGGAGTTTTTAGTTAGAAAATCTTTCCTTGAGGATAGAAGTTCAGTTGTAACATCTTAGGGAAAAATTGAGAATTGCTGGGAAAAAAAAGCAAACAATTGGTAGAAAATTGCTCTCAGGTATCTTCCTTGGATAATGAGTATCATTAAGGGAAGCTTTTAGCATTGCCTTGGCTGGGAACATTCAAGAACTATGGAAAAAACCTAGATTCTAAGCTGGGAAAGTTAGGGCTGCAGAACACCAGGGGTTCTCTTGCTAAAGTGTGTGGTTCAGGTGTTCCACACAGAAAGGGATTTGTGGTCAAATAATTTTGGAAGGATTTGTCTACTGAGTCCCCAAACGCCCCACTGTATTCACTCTTTGGAGAGTCACATTGCATACTTATTTTAGTTTCTGAGAAATCCTACAGTTATAAAACCTGTTTAACTGTAACTATATATACATATGTGTGTATGTATGTGTGTGTGTGTGTGTGTGTTTAGCCTTTATATGACATCTGAGAACACTTTGAGGAGTGCTGATCTTGTCTAAACTCTTCACTTTACATCTGGGAAGATAAAAGGATGAAAAAATTTTGAGTACTTTGTTCTAGGTTACTGAGGCAATAACAAGGTTAGAGCTGGAAACAAGCTTTTGTGACTCTTAGTCCATTTTATGGGTAAGTATCTCTCTTCATGATCATACTATATATTGAGATGAGTTATCCATCTTGCTGGCTCCTGAAGATGGGGTGGCATAGAATAGTGTGACCCATCTCCCTTCATCCAACCACAGCATACCCATCAGCAGAAATGCAGGCTCTCACACTCCACACCTGAGCTACTGAACCAGAATTTCTGGGGGTGCAGTTCCTAAGAACCTGTCTTCCAAAGAATTCAATTTCCCCAAGCAATTTGGTAGCTGGAATTTGCTAGTGATGCCTTGGTGAATTGGAGAGGTCCCTCCCCTCACCCCACTATACATTAAAAAAGCAACAAGTGTCCCTTTACAGACCAATCCATATTTGCATTGCATGTGAGCATCTAATAATGCAATTTGCCTCTGCGGTCAGATATGCAGCCTTTTTCCTGTGTTTCCATTCCGTTATTATTGTTTGGAATTCCATAAGGACTAAAAAAAATTCTTTTCCATCTTGAAATGTGGTTTTCCTAGTTGTTCCCTTTACTCCTCGATGCAGATTCTTTAAAAACTCTTTTTTTAAATCTCATAGAACATCAACCTTTCTCCACTTGACAAAGACAAGTTTAAACAGATACCGGGCTCAACAGGGGACTCATTTTCCATTTTCCGTGGGAAAGAATCTGAGCACTGGAATAAGCCAGAGGTATCATTTGCTGATAGTTTCATAAAGACAGTTTAATTTCAGGCCCTTTATTTGTGAGAGAGCTGGCTAACCCAAATAAAACATTACACATCTGTCTGTTGTTACAAGTGACCAACCTCAGCTGAACATTATTACTTAATAACAGCTAACTTTCCTATAGAGTGAGAGTGCCACAGCAGAGGGCAAATGGAAATTTCCTGTGGTTTACCACCCTTGGCCTCTCCCTGCTCCAACATGTGAAGAACTTGGATAATAAGCATATTCTCCCTCTAATCACAGTGTGGCTTGGACATGCATTGTTGTGAGATGACTGGCAAAACAGGAACATTGATGTCTGGAAGTGAGTAGGGAGGGGGTGAGGAGGTGAATTGTACTGTGTCAGCCTCCGTAATGCACTGCCCTCTCTCTCTCTCTTCTTTTTTTTTTTTTTTTTTTTTTTTTATGAGATGGAGTCTCTGTCTGTAGCCCAGGCTGCTGGAGTGCAGTGGTACAATCTCAGCTCCCTGCAACCTCTGCCTCCTGGATTCAAGCGATTCTCCTTCCTCAGCCTCCCAGGCACATACCACCACACCTAGCTAAGTTTTGTATTTTTAGTAGAGATGGGGTTTCACCATGTTGGCCAGGATGGTCTCAATCTCTTGATCTCATGATCAGCCTACCTCGGCCTCCCAAAGTGCTGGGATTACAGGTGTGAGCCACCGTGCCCGGCCCCAATTTTCTCTTTAGGAAAGAGCTTTCTTCAACAGGCTGATGGAATCTCACTGACTATTTTTTTCTGGATTAGTTCAAACCTAACGCAGAGAAGGAGATGATCATTTGGTTAAGGAGAAGGAAATGCACAGCATTTGGGTTTGTCTGACTGTAACTGGCATAAGTCAGTGGAAGGCTTCTGTTTTTGCATACAGTACTGGTAGAGAAGCAAGTATTTTACTTAATGTGTGGGGTGTGTGTGTGTGTGTGTGTGTGTGTGTGTGTGTGTGTGTGTTTGAGACAGTCTTGCTCTGTCACCCAGGCTGGAGAGTACAATAGTTCAATCTTGGCTAACTGCAACCTCTGCCTCCGGAGTTCAAGTGATTTTTGTGCCTCAGTCTCCTGAATAGATGGGATTACAGGCATGCACCACCGCACCCAGCTAATTTTTGTATTTTCAGTAGAGATGGGGTTTCACTGTGTTGGCCAGGCTGGTCTTGAACTCCTGACCTCAAGTGATCTGCTCACCTTGGCCTCCCAAAGTGCTGGGATTACAGGCGTGCGGCACCATGCCTAGCTTAACGTGTTTTATTTAATGAACCTTCCAAGTGGACACGGTTGGAGCATTCACAGGAGAGGACACATGGGAAGTAAGCAGCAATGCTCGGTTCTTAACTCCTGCTTCTGTGTGACATGAGAAGCTGCTTGAGACTGGATCGTGCCTTTTGACGCCACCTCTTTATATAATTGCAGTTCTTCCAAATTGATTTTCCCCTGAATAAATCTCTCTCTCTCTCTCTCACTAAGATGTTGAGTGTGCCACTTTTTACCGCTCACATTTATCTTTCTTTGCTTTACATTTATAATAGTTTGCACTGTGATGAAGGCATAGAAACATAGAAAGCACATTATAAATATGGGTACCAATTTCAGGCTGGCTTGTTTTCTGGCCTCATGCTGACTACATTTTCTTTTATTTGAAATAAATGTGGAATTGTCAGTCTCTATAAATTGATGATTAATGGGCTTTGATGTAATTCACCTGCATGCAATGGTGAAGTTCTTATCTTCATTGGCATTCATATTAGTTATTATCATGAATCTCATCCCAGGCTATGGAAATTACGACTTGTGCTTGATTTGAAACCAAGTTATTTAACAATGGGATGAATGTTGAAAAGTTTTGAAATTCAGTCTGACTGCGAGTCTACATTTTGACCACATTTCTCTGATATAGTAACCGTATCTCAGTGGAACACAGTTAATACCAAAATTCGTTTTAAAGACTGGTAGTATTTCTCAGCTGTTTGCTTGTCCCAAAGTTGAAAATGGACTCCATGATCACTGAGTGATAATAAGAAATTTCAGACTTCAAAATATCTTCACATTCAATCAAAAATTAAGATATTTGGCAGTTAACTAATTTCCATCACTAAACAGTGTAAGGAAACAAGATCTAACCATCTGTAATTAGCCAGAGGACTATTGGCCGAAATTTGGTGTTTTTAGAGTTGCCAAATAAAATACAAGATGCCCAATTAAATCTGAATTTATGATGGACAGCAAATAATTTAGTATGGATCTGTCACATGCAATATTTGCTATATGCTTATACTAAAATTATTCATTGTTTATTTGAAATTCAGAGATACATATATATTATCTATATATATGTATCTATAGATATACATAGTACAGAGTGGTCTTAAATTTGTATTTGCTAAATCTGCCAAATCTGGCATGCCTAGGGCAGAGCAAACTTAGGATCAAAACTTGTTTCTAAGACCAAGAAACTTAATAAAGACAGGGTTTAACATAAAGACATCCTTCTTAAAGAAGAAAAGCAATCCAGATTTCCCAGCACTAAAAACTCTGAAAACAAATCTAACCATTGCGGGATGGGGGTGCAGCCTTTCCATGCATGGCTTGGCAGAGGTGTAAGAAAATCTAGGAAGTTTGTGTGATTTTTACAATATTAGCTCAGAAGTCCTTGACATTTTCTGTTATGGTCCTTTTTGATGGACTAGTGAGACACATGCCTGCCTTCTCCAAATAAAGTGTTAAAACAGATAAAGTCACAAAGATTACAGAAGACACCAATGCTATTAAAAGGTACCTATTACAGTACTGAAAAGACAAAATTATACTTTTCCAAACATTGAATCAGAGCTAATGTTTTGAAGGTGTGGTGAGCAGCAATGTTATTTCAAGATCTCTGAAGTAACTGGAATGCGATATTGAAATGCCTGTGATTTCCACTATGACAAAGTCACAGTTGCAGCTAGTACATCTGTGGTTTGTACTCAGGTACACTCAACACAAATTTTATTAGAGCCTTTTTAAAACAAACTGTTGTTCTTTTCTCCTCATCTGAGATCATGGATTCTCCTGAGTTCTACCCATATATTCTCTAGGCTCCATGGCCCTGGGATTAAATCTGACTGTGGATGAAGTTTCTAAATGCTGTAGATATCATCAGTAATTCTGGTAATATGACAGAAACACCAACCTATAGAATCTCCTTTGATTTTTTTCCCCATAGACAATCTCTTGACAATTTTAACAGCCATCTCAGATACTGTGTCTTTTATAAAAATTGGCTGCAACACTTAACAAAATGACAGCGAATCCCCTTTCCAATAGGATATTCTTGCAGGCACTAACGTTAGTAATGAACGTGACATTGGTGCTCACGTCATCAGAAAGGTAAGACCAGTGGGGGGACAATTCAATATCTTCTACTCTGGAAGTAACGGTGTAGTTTCTTCTGACGTAAAAACAGAGGGAGAAATAACAGAAAACAGCTCAGATACATACATAATGCTTGGTCTTCATAGCCTTAGTGTAGCACTTCTCAGAAGTAGGAAGGTGGATTTTTACAGCTACTGCATCGCTCAGTCACATGCAACTTTATGTTGCCATGGTTTCATCATAATTCTTACCAGGAAAGAGAAAGCTTACTCATCTAGAGTACTAATTGAGACAATACTCCCTTTCATAAATCCTCCGGTAGCTCCCACTGCTGACAAGACAAATCCTGAACAGCTTGGAAAACCAAGAAGACTCTTAAGCTCTGGCTCTCCCTCCCTCTCCGGCTTTATTCACCTCGGGGCAGAGCCTGGGTGTATACTTGCCCCTTCCTGAGCAGCTGGGTGCCCTCCCAGCCCACGTCTGGCACATGTGATTCTTCCTGAAGTTTCTTCATTTTCTCCCTTTCTTGGTTAACTCCCACCTGTCCTTCAAAAGTCAGGTTGAGCATTATCTCCTCTGTACTTAAAAAAAATTAAACAATTCTTCAGAGGCAGTATAGTGTAAAGATTAAGAGCACAGGACCCTGCTTCTGTTAACATCAGCTATATGACTTTGGACAACTTTCTTAACCCCTTCGAGACTTGGTTTCCTCATGTGCAGAATGGCGATGGTGATCATTTCTATGCCTCATAGGATGTGAAGCAAAAACCAATAAAGCACCATAAAACTTTCCCTGCTCATACTTATCATTATACAAGTGGTAACTGTTATCATCATATGCATACCACAAATGAAACACAAAATACGACTTATCAAAATAAATCACATTTACCACAGATGAACAGCAGAGGGTTCCTATAAAGTTTTCACAAATCGACAAGAGTCTTCAGCCTCCTAAGTTTGTAGAAACATAATTCAGAAAATGTTTAAAAGGTGAAAAGACATTTCCACACTTTAACGTTTATTTATTGGCTTGTGTGGCAAGAATTTATTGAACACCAACTAGGTGCTAAGCATGGCACAGGATGCTGCCGGTGACGCAGTAAGAGTGACTCACTCCTTGCTCTTGGGTAGTTTGCAAGAGAATCGGGAAGAGGGGCACTAAACGGGTCATTAGGCGAGTGATTTAAAGACATTTCTGGGGAGAACTGGGAAAAGTCAAGGAGGGATAAGAAACCAGCACATGGGGTATACAACACATCCGAGTCTGGAGTTGGAGCATGGAGCTTGGCATCTTCCAGGAAGCAAGGAGGATATCGATTAGGGGAGAGGGGAGCAGGGTCAGGTATGAGTGAGGGCAGAGCCACATCATGTAGGGCTTTGTGGGCTCCTTGAAGACCGTCACCCCCACCCGAGGAGCACAAGGAGCATCTCGGAGTTTTATTCAAGAAAAAGGAAGGATCAGACTTGCTTTTGAAAGTGATCATGTTAAACACAGCATGGAGAATGGATTGGAAAGAGTCAAACATAGATGCTGAGAGTCTGTTTAATTGGCACTTTCAGTAATCTGAGTGGAAATTACTGATGTATGGACAAGGGCGGTGTTAGCAGCTTGAGAGCTACTAGCCAGGAGCTCTGGGTGACAGGTCCCAGACAGGGTCAACAGGCATCTCCAACAGGTGGATGTTAAGAAGTCAAGGCAGGGAGAGGACAAGGTCTCATCGATGACTCCAGGCTTCCTGACATGGAAACGAGGTGTGTTGGCGTGGGCAGAGGCTATCTCACTGATTCAGAGGACACTGGATCTTCCCCTGCAATTTTAACATTAGGCACATGTTATGGGACACTCAGATCGAGTTTTTTGGTATTCTATCAGCATGGAACTCACTCTTGTGCAGAATCCTGATGCAGAAGGAGGATCTCATCTCCGCGGTGCAGGTTTGAAGGTGTGCACTGGAAGCTGCCTGAAGACATCTAAAGAGAGGTAAGCACTCGGGTCTGTGCAGATGGGCCTGGCATTCAGCAGAGAGGCCTGGACAGGAGGGATGCCTTTAGCACACAAGCTGACAAGTGGAATTTGAACCATGAAAGTGCAGGAGCTTCCCCCTTAGACAGTAGAGTGTGGGAGCAGCAACCCAGACTGAGCCCGGGAAGCCTTAAGACCAGACAGAGTCGGAGATACAGACAAAGGAGACTGAGGAGGAACCACCAGTCCAAGAAACACAAAGGCACCAGAGACTCACTTTTCACTTATTGAATTACCAGAACTTTTAAAAGACATGTCAACATTCCACATTGACAAGTTTGCAGCAATGAAGAGTTTCCTGCATGGTGTCTGATAGAGTAATCTGGCATAACTTTTTTAAGGGAGGCAGCAATTTGGCAATGTAGACTCAAAGTTTTACACTATTCATGTTAGGCTGCTTGACTCAGCAAGTCTACTTCTAAGAATTAATAGGAAATGTACAACAGGATTATGTACAAGACTGTTCTCTATATTTGTTATGGTATGAAAACATCAGAAGCAACCTAGGTCACCAATAATATAGAACTGTTTTTAAATTTATAAAACATTTATAGGCTGAAATATTATGCAGTGTTTAAAAATCATGATAAAACGCTAAATATGTTTTTTAAAAGGCAATTCACACAGCTAAATATACAGTGTAATCTTTGTTTCTCTGTCTAGATAAGATCAAAATAAACACCTCTAATATGTTAATAGCAGCTATCTCTCTAAAGGAAAACAAAATTAGAAAGGGTTTTCAATCAGATTTTCCATTTTTATGCAGTTAATCTGAAAATTCAATTTCCCTAGCACAGACCATTTCCAAGCATTCCAGATTTTACTGTAAATGAGAAGTACTTACTGTGTTATATTATGCAAGAGAAACTTTCCACACACTGTCGTGGCCAAACCTTATAAAATCATTTACTCTCAGAGATATTTCTATTGTACAAATCCAAGAACATAGTTGTCAGTAAGAGTTTAGGACTATTATTTCATGTCATCTTAAAGTTTCATTTCACTGACTGAATTAGAACAGTTTGCACTTCACCCAGAGATAGTGCTGATAAAGCAGATTTCTTGCCCAGTACCATTGCTCAGGCAGGTCCCTTTAGTCCATATTTCTTCTTTGCCCTGTGCCTGGTAAACTACATATCCCGCGAGGCCCCACTCAAATGTCATCTCCTCTAGAATGCAGGTAAAGTTCATCTTGCTTCTCTCTTCTGCCTTCTCATTGTCCACACCTCGTAATACTTACTGTGCTGCTGTAATGATCAGTCTTGAAGCTCACCTTTCCCCATAGGCTCAGCTCAGTAGTTCATCCTGAATGGCAAACACAAGGCCTTGCATGTGGCAGGAACTTAATGTTTGAGAGAGGCACAGGATGGGTAGAGATGCCATTCGAGAGGACTCAGAGTCTGATTTAGCAAGCAACGTTGCTCGCCTAAAGATATCATGTCCAATGTTCTAGGTCAGAGAGGAATCCCAGAGAGGAATCCAGTCTATAGCTAGGCACATTGATGCTTCACTGATTTAAACAATTCAATTAGAAACAAAGATTTTGTCTTCCTATTCTGATTCACAGCACACACAATATGCTACAGTGTTCTATCTTAAAGAGGAAATTGGTTGTACATTTCTCAAAATGACAAAACCGATAAAAATTATGGACATACGGAAGTATATTCAATTTCACTCAACAAATTACTTCCTCTGTGTGTTTTATGTTCCCCAGTACACCGACCATCACAGACAAAAGGTCCTAAGACTCCTTTCGGTTCTGTTTGCTTCTTTACACCAGGTG
>CAUYLG010046613.1:0-66521 GCA_963573385.1 Cacajao melanocephalus | reverse complement strand
CAGGTTTTTTAATGATCGCCATTCAAACTGGAATGAGATGGTATCTGTGGTTTTGATTTGCATTTTTCTAATGACCAGTGATGATGAGCATTTTTTCATATGTTTGTTGGCCTCATATATGTCTTCTTTTGAAAAGTGTCTGTTCATGTCCTTCGTCCACTTTTGGATGGGTTTGTTTGTTTTTTTCTTGTAAATCTGTTTTAGTTCTTTGTCGATTCTGGATATTAGCCCTTTGTTAGATGGGTAGATTGCAAAACTTTTTTCCCATTCTGTTGGTTGCTGGTTCAGTCTAGTGATTGTTTCTTTTGCGTACAGAAGCTCTGGAGTTTAATTAGATCCCATGTGTCTATTTTGGCTTTTGTTGCCAATGCTTTCGGTGTTTTAGTCATGAAGTCCTTGCCTATGCCTATGTCCTGAATGGTTTTGCCTGGGTTTTCTTCTATGGTTTTTATGATCTTAGGTCTTATGTTTAAGTCTTTAATCCATCTGGAGTTAATTTTAGTGTAAGGTATCAGGAAGGGGTCCAAGTTTCTGTTTTCTGTACATGGCTAGCCAGTTATCCCAACACCATTTATTAAACAGGGAATCCTTTCCCCGTTGCTTGTTTTTTGTCAGGTTTGTCAAAGATCAGATGGTTGTAGATGTGTGGCATTGCCTCTGAGGCCTCTGTTCTGTTCCATTGGTCTATATCTCTGTTTTGGTAACAGTATCATGCTGTTTTGATTACTGTAGCTTTGTAGTATAGTTTGAAGTCAGGTAGCATGGTGCCTCCAGCTTTGTTCCTTTTGCTTATGATTGTCTTGGCTATGTGGGCTCTCTTTTGGTTCCATATGAAGTTTAAGAATTTTTTTTCCAGTTCAAAGAAGAGGGTCATAGGTGGCTTGATGGAGATAGCATTGAATCAATAAATAATTTTTGCAGTATGACCATTTTCACAAAATTGATCCTTCAATTCAACCTTGTTGAATCTGATGCTTATGTGCCTTGGGGTTGCTCTTCTTGAGGAATATCTTTGTGGTGTTCTCTGTATTTCCTGGACTTGAATAGTGGCCTGGCTTGCTAGATTGGGGAAGTTCTCCTGCATAATATCCTGAAGAGTGTTTTCCAGCTTGGATTCATTCTCTCTGTCACATACAGGTACACCTATCAAACATAGATTAGGTCTTTTCACATAATCCCATATTTCTTCGAGGCTTTGTTCATTTCTTTTCACTCTTTTTTCTCTAATCTTGCCTTCTCATTTTATTTAATTGAGTCCATCTTCAATCTCTGATATCCTTTCTTCTGTTTGGTTAATTTGGCTATTGAAACTTGTGTATGCTTCACGATGTTCTCGTGTTGTGTTTTTCAGCTCCATCAAGTTGTTTATATTCTTCTCTAAGCTGTTTATTCTCGTTAGCATTTCATCTAACTTTTTTTCAAGGTTCTTAGTTTCTTTGCATTGGGTTAGATCAGAGAAGTTTGTTATTACCCACCTTCTGAAGCCTGTTTCTATCAATTCATCAGACTCATTCTCCATCCAGCTTTGTTCCCTTGCTGGTGAGGAGTTGTGATCCCTTGGAGGAGGAGAGGTGTTCTGGTTTTTGGTGTTTTCATCTTTTTTGTGCTGGTTTCTTCCTGTCTTCATGGATTTATCTACCTGTGGTCTTTGTAGTTGGTGACTTTCAGATAGGGTCTCTGAGTGGACATCCTTTTTGTTGATGTTGAAGTTATTCCTTTCTGCTTTTTAGTTTTCCTTCTAACATTCAGGCCCCTCTGCTGTAGGACTGCTGAGGTCCACTCCAAACCCTGCTTGCCTGGGGATCACCTGCAGCAGCTGCAGAACAGGAAGGGTTTCTGCTGGTTTCTTCTTCTGTTATCTTTGTCCCAGAAGGATACTCGCCAGATGTCAGCCTGAGCTCTCCTTTATGAGGTGCCTCTTTGGATATATAGGGGTCAGGGAGCTGCTTGAGGAGACAGTCTGTCTCTTACAGGAGCTCAAGTGCTGAGCTGGGAGCTCCATTGTTCCATGCAGAGCTGCTGGGCAGGTACCTTTAAGTCTGCTGCCGTGGAACTCACTGCCTTTTTTCTTAGGTGATCTGTCCTGGGAAGGTGGGGCTTTATTTATAAGTTCCTGATGTGCTGCTTCCTTTTTTCAGAGAAGCCCTGCCCAGCAAGGAGGTAGTCTAGTTCCAGGCTGCCAGCAGAAGTGTTGCTGACCTACTGTGGGCTCTGCCCAGCTACCGTTTGAACTTCCTTGCAGTTTTATTTACAGTGGTACAGTTAGAATGCCTCAGTAATGGCGGTCTGCCTCAGTAATGGCAGATTGTCTCAGCAATGGCAGACTGCCTCGGTAGTGGCAGACTGCCTCAGTAAAGGTGGATTGTCTCGGTAATGGCAGATTGTCTCGGTAATGGCGGACTGCCTCGGTAACGGTGGACTTCCTCAGTAGTGGTGGACTGCCTCAGTAAAGGTGGATTGTCTTGGTAATGGTGGCCTGCCTCAGTAATGTTGCACTGCCTCGGTAATGGCAGACTGCCTCAGTAATGGCGGACTGCCTTGGTAATAGTGGACTGCCTTGGTAGTGGTGGATTGCCTCGGTAATGGCTTACACCCTTCCCTCTACAGAGCTGGACTGTCCTGGGTCCAGCTGCCCTTGCTGTGAAACTCTCAATCCAGAGCATTTCAGATTGCTGGGCTTTGTGGGGGTGGGACCTGCTGAGCCAGGTCACCTGGCTCCCTGTTTCAGTCCCCTTTTTTACAGTTGAATGGGCGGCTCTGTATCCCAGGTGTTCTAGGCGCCAGTTGAAACAGCTGCCCAGATTTGTGTGAGTTTTTGTGTGGAGACCCATGGTGCCAGCTGAAACAGCCATGCTGGAAACTCTTGACATTTCTCAGCCCAGGAATCTCCTGGTCTGTGGGCAGTAAAAATTTGTTTGAAAATGCGGTGATCACTCACCCTCTGCGTTCTCACTGGGAACTGCACTCCAGAGCTGTTCCTATTCAGCCATCTTGGATCTCTACCACAAGTACACATTTTTTCCCCCTAAGCACTTGAAAATAAGTTGCCAGCATCATGCCCTTTGCTGGTAAATATTTCAGTGTTTTTCCCAGGCATGCGTGCAATCTCAGAGAATCACAGTACAGTTATCAAAACCAGGAAACTTCATGCTGACACAGTATGCATCCACATCACACTTCACCAGCTCTCCCCACGTGGTCCTTAGCAACTCTCCTGTCTGCCTGTCCCGGCTCCCATGTTACATTCGGTCATCCACCCCTTTAGTCTCCTGCAGTTGGGACGTTCCCCTGCTTTCCTCAGCCTTCATGACATTCAGAATTTGGAGTTCACAGACTGTCTCTCGGTTTGGGTCTGCCTGATGTTTCCTCATGCTCTGGGTGAAACATTTGTAGCCAATCACATCAGGAGGGGCACATCTGTTCCAAAATCCCTGGGTAGGGTGGATGACTCCAGGCCCCAGTAATGTAAGCTACTTTTAACCCCTTTGAGCTCAGTAAGTAATTTCTGGGGAGATCCTTCTGAGATTGTGCAAGTAGCCTGTCCTCATCCGACTCTTGCCCACTGTTTTAACCTCATTGATGAGTTTTTCCTGAACACATTACTGTGAGCACTGCCAAAGGATTTTCTGACTGTGTCACTCCTACATTTATTATTGGCATTTACTGGAAGGAAGAGCTTCTCCTACTTATTTATTTACATCGGAATGGACTCATGGAATTTTGTTTTATTCACTAGATTATAATCCATTAGCATCATCATTTATTTTGATGCTCAAGTATTCCTGGTCTTGGCCAGGAGCTGCTGTGAGATAGCGCTGGTGGCCTTTTGACAGACTCCCATTGCTTTTGGCCACGTCCTCACCTCTTGGCACAGATCATTGCATACGTTCCGCATCCTGGCTGGAATCAGACCTTCCTCTCAGGAGTCCTGTCCTTCTCTCCCTTCCCCGCTCCTCCCTATTTTAAACTCTTCATTCTGAAATAATTTCAAACTTACATAACATCTGAAAGCCTGGCCCCTGTTATAATGGGGAATATTATTTAGAAGCCAATGAGCAATTTTTGTGCCCATTGCTATTGGAGTATCAGTTGTATGATGCATTTATTTTATATTTATCCTTGTGCACATAAGAATACTGGGTTTATCATAGTGCTACCAAGTTTCCATTTAAATTACGTTTTTGGTTACCAAAGTGAGGCAATTGATAGAAAAATGCAAAGTCAATAGTAGACCTTAGATACGAAGGTGGAGTGTGACTGAAATCAGAGAATGTGAATGAATGAAGTCAAGGAAACCTGAGCCACGTCGTGCTAGACTTGGGTTTGAATACCAGCAGGTGCTTCAGTATCCTCACAAGCCACTGAATGCCCAGCCTTGGGAAAGTCGGCTTGGGCTATGAGAAGCAGCTCAGCCATGCCAAGGCATATGAGTTTAATACTCGTAGCAAGCATATGAGGTTTATCAGTATTACAGAGACAGCCCTTGGTATTTATTGAATGAGTAATGAATGGAGCAGAGGCTCCTCTCATTATTCTTTTTTTTAACTTTTTTTCCCCCACTTAAAGACCAGTGGAAAGACCAGCTGGATCATATCTAGCTATTCCTCTCACAAGGCTATGTCCTGTTTTTTAAAGTGGGAGGAAGAATTTTATAGCTTTCTTGCCTTCCCTCATCTCCTTCCCAGGTCAGGTCCAGAATTCCTGGCTTGGGGGACAGAATCTGAACTCTCCTGGCTGACTGGCTGGGAGATGGTGGAATTGGTCAGCCTTAGCCGGTGATCAACAATAGAGTTTATAAAGCTTAGGGGAGCATGTCACTGGCAGAGCTGAGACGCTGCGCAGCTGCAGGTCAGTGGCACCTGTGTTTCTGTGCCACTGGAACAGAGTGTTGGAGGGAAAGACCTCTTTGATCCTCACTGTTCTTGACCACCCTCCTGGAGCAAAGGAGAGACTGTTTGAGATCTAATGAAATCAGAACAAGATCCCTGCCATGCCAGTAAGCTACCACTGTCAATCAGGTAGTGGAAAGAGGACAACTTCCTCTGTCATCCCTTGTGGATATGTGGTATTGCTTAGATTAAAGTGAAACAAACCCATCCATCCGTCTATCCATCCATCCATCCATCCATCCATCCATCCATCCAAATTATGGAGAAGACATTGACGACGATGTTAACAGCAAGATGTTCAACAACATTGTTTGATTTAAAAAGCTGGTCACTGAAGTCTTCACAATATGATCCTATTTATGTTTACAACTATTTGCATAGAGAAAACACCAGACAGAAATACATTACAGTCAACGCTGGAAAGCTTTTCTCTGGTTAGTGAGATCATGTTTGGTTTTTATTTTCTTTTTATTTAGCTATGTTTTCTACGTTTTCTTCAGTGAAGATACATTAATTTTATTTAAAAGAAAAAAACAACTTATTTAAAAAGAGAGCAGATGTATTCTGTGTGTTCTTTGATTTGACTGGGAGACAGGTGTGTCTGGACGGGGGAAACTGGGGAGAGCTAGGCAGGGGCATCATCAGGCTTCACCTGGTCCTGGTGGGCTCCTGCCTGGCATGAATGAGGTTCTGGTGACCTCTGAGGCTTCTCCAGACTCAGGGCTCCTAGACCAACCTAAGGTGCCCTTCAAGGTCAGTCTCTCGGTGCCTCGTATACCTAGGGGGTGGGGAGGCGAAGGCAGTTCCGTTCCAGCCCTCTGTGAACCGAGGCTATGTTCAAAGTCTTGCATTTGAACCTGGCTCTGTCCTTGGCCGCCTAGCTGTGTGACCTTAGGAAAATTCCCTCACCTCTGGGGCTTCTTATCTGCAAAGAGTGGGAAATACCACATCTCTTAAAGGGCTCATGGGGGAATAAATGGCACGGTAAGCAAATAGCCAGAGACGCTAATCTCTAGTGAGGAGATGAGACAAACACTAATTCACGTAAAAGCCAGTCAAGAAGACAGTGTGGGCCTGGGCTGGGAGCACCCGAAAGCAGATTTTGCAAGCCTCCTCTGCAGTGCCCAGGCCTGGCAGATAGCTGGTGTTGGGGACATGTCTGCTACTTAATGAAGATGTGGGGGAGGTAGCAGGATTGCAGGAATGAATCTTTGAGAGCACAGGCTGCTGGCGGCAGCAAAACGGGAATGAACTCCTTAGCACACCTGAGGAGCCCGCTGTCCCATCACTAGGCAGGTGCCCCACAGCAAGATACCCCTGGGAATGCCTGGGACCCTCTGGCCTGGCAACAGTTTGTTGATGGAATAGATGGCAGCACATGCAAGACTCACTTTCTCCCAATAATCCCAGACCATAATTCGGAGTCAGACAAGCCTGCTGCTTGCCTCAGCTCCCTTCTGGTTTTTTGTGTGCCCAGGGCCAGACCCAGGCTAAGCCAGGGAATCCCAGAGAGGGGCATCTGCCACTTCCTTCTGGGGTTCTCTGGGCTCTCTAGGGTCAAGGGCAGTAAGAGGGGCCCTACGTGGGTTGGCAGAGTCCAGCTTCACTGCAGCAATCTCAAAGGTCCACTCACCTTCTCTGCAGCTGACACAACCTCCCCCAGTCCTACCATCTAGTGCTCCTTTGATGATGGTGAATTCAAAAAGGAGCCCCACCTGCAGACCTGTGGAGGGTCACAGGGTTTAGAAATCTTTCTGAGAAAACACACCGGCGAAGGTCAGCTGGCCTGCTGGACACGCTCCTGGACTGTGTGGCTTTCTTGCAGATTTCTTTCCCCTTGATTCCTTTTTTGGTGTCCCAGGGTTGTTTTGTCCTCTCCCTGTCCCTTCCTACATAGAAACAAAGACTCAAAAGAGCCAGGAGCCTGAATGCAAGGCCGGAATAAGGCGAGGCTGAAAAGCCAGGGATGTAGGAGGGTGGGAAGGAAGAGGGCCCTGGGGGCAGATGGGTGAGACAGGCCCTCCTGGGGGCTGGCGAGGAGGGGGTCTCCCTTCTTGGGTAGCCAGAGAATCAGTGCCTAGTGCTCTCTTGCCCAACTGGTCGAGCCCCGATGTTCCTGGGAACTTGTGGGGGAATGGGGCCTCGGGGACTGACTCCTGCCCTCACCAAGACTAAAAGGGCCGAGGCAGTTGAGATTGTCATGTGAGTGGACACACAGCCACTGCCACACAAGAAACTGGGAAAAACATCTGTGTCACAGATGACAGAAGATGAAAACCTTATGACATTAAATGCCCTTACAAGTCATGAACCTTTCAATAAGAAGATAGGCAGAGAAGAGGAAGTCTCCCCACTTTGCCCCATGCCCTGGCACAAAAAACTCAAAAGAAACACAATATAGTCAATATATGTATGATAAACTGATTAGCCTGTAAAATTGGAAAGAAAAAAACCCTGAGATAAAACAAAATGCCTTTTTGTGTGGCTTGTCAAATGCAGGCACCCGGCATGTGGGGAACTTCCACCATCCCCGAGGTCCCTGGGTTCTGGATTGCTCTCCAAGAGGGCAGACATCCTGCCCCAGTGGCGGGCTCAGAGCCAAAGGCAGGCAGATGAATAAGTGATGGGATTTCTGGGCACAGAGAGGCAGCTAGGATTACGGTAAATGAAACCTGAACATTGAGGCTCCCACTCACCGCTGGCCCTGCACAGGTGGATCCTCCAAATGATCTCCTTTTGTGCACCCTCACTCTAGTTTCATTACGGCCCATTAAGCAGCGATAATTAAAACAAAATATATTGGATTTGTTTATCCTGGACTTAGCAAGGAAATGAGTTTTGCAACGGTGTTGGTGCACAGTTGAGGACTACAGGACTTGTAATTAGCAGGGTAATTAAGGAGATGTCGCCTTTGTACTGCAACGGTGCTCTTCTCAGGGATAATGAACTCTCCTGGTGGAGGGGAGTCTGGCTGGGGGTAGCCACGGGGACCAGGGGCTGCCTATTGCTGGTCCAGCCAGTGGAGGAGCTGGGGCTCACTTAGGTAACAAAACGCCACATGCCAGGTGCTGTTCTAGAAGCCAGGGTGTACCGTGGAGCTTGCATGAGAGCAGGGAGGGAGACACCAAGCATGTTCCAATGAAGCATTCGAGGACTTAACAGCTAAGCAGGAAACCAAAGCAGGAGAAGAAGTGGAAAGTGGTGGAGCAAGGGCATCTGTTGTCTAGGAAGTTTTCTCTTGAAGAGATGACTTTGATCCGAGTTTGGGATGAAATGAGAGTCAGTCTTAAAGGCCACCCAGGGGCAGCTTTCCAGACAGGGGGAAGAGCAAGGACCGGTGGTAAGGTGGGGACAGTGTCTGGCCAGGCTGGGGCGGGAACCGGGTACAGGAAGGGGTTTTCTCCCCGATTGCCCCCAGTGAGATGCAGAGTGTGAGGACACCCCAGTGACCTCTTACTTTCTACGCCTGACACCGAGGGCAGACCTGGTTCCACTTAATTTGTGCAATAAAGTCCCTCTCTCCAGGCTGCGTACCTCAGGTGGAGCTAGAGGCAGAGGCACCTGGGAGGGCATGTTCTTGAACTGGAGTTGTTTGTGAGGTCCAGGGCACACCTCCACTTCACCTCTGGTGTGCACTTAAAGGAGAAGGGGTGCCTGGCTCCTGTGGGGCTAGGGAGGGAGAATGAACTCCATCGTATCCCTTCATCCATCCATTTGTTCATGGATCCATTCCTCCTTCCATCCACCCACCTATCCATCCATTCTCCAACCAGCAGGCATTTGCAATTTCTGAGACCCCAGGCTGTGCCAGGGCCTTGGTAGGAGCAGGAACACCCAGATAGATCAGCCCTGGCTCCTGCCATCCACAGGAAGCTGTCTCTCCAGCAGAAAAAGAGCGACTCCGTTTGCAGTTTGGTGCCACCTGGTGGCAGCTGTTGGCTCTGGCTGAAATGGATGGGGATGATTCTGGGCTGGGTGGCTCTGTGCGACTTCAGGATAGCAGCAGCTGTTTCAGAAAGTACCAAGTGGGTTAATGCTTCTTCTCAGCCCAGTCTGTGGAATTGAGCTGGGAGAATGCTGGGGATGCAGAGACCCTTCCCTTCCCCCACTCCCGCTTCCCAAAATGGGGTGGCAGTTTACCTTCCCTACTCCTGTTTCCCCTGCTCACCCTCAGAGGCAGTGGTTACTGCTCTGAATTTACATTTTTGTGGAGCTTACAGTTCCATCCAGTTTATAGCTCTGACCCAGAAAGTACTCCACCTAGGAGTCTCTCTGTAGGGCTGCAGGCAGAGAGCCCCATCTGCTGCTGACAGCCCTCTGAGACCATGGGCAGAGCTGAGTGGGTTTAGGGGAGGCTCTGAGGACCACCATATGCCACCTGCTAGATGACCCTGCCTGGGAGAAACAGCCATCGGCCTTGGCCTTGACTCCCTTACTCTCTGAACTTGTGAGTATCTTTCTCCCTGGCCTTAGAAAACAGAACCCTGACCTTGTGCCTGATTGTCCTAGGACCTGACTCTACAGCCTTCCAGCTCCACCCCAGAGATGTTTTGCCTTGGGTTTCCTGCTTGTGACCTCTTCCTACAACCAGCCTCTTTACTGAAGCATCTGTCTGGAGGCTCAGGGATTCCCTCCAGACCTCTGTCCCTGGTCTGGGTCCTCACATAAGTGTCCAACATCCCAGCCATCCCTGAGACCCTGCCTGGCTCTGACTTTGCCACCCCTGACTAGAGTGGCTGACTCAGAGGCCTGTGGGGTTTGCATGATGGATGTGGTTTTCCATATGGAGCTATGCTTGTGGGTGTCTCTCCACCCATGAGTTTGGGCCCCTTGGTGAAGGAGGGGGAGCTGAAGGGTGCTCAAGGTGGAAGTGAAGGTGAAGAGAAAAATTCTCACATGCCATTGGTTATTGAATATGAGTAATTTGAGGCATCTGAAATATGCTTATTCTTTGATCAAATTATTTCTCTACTGAAAGTTTATTTTAAGAAAACAATGAAAATTAGCCCAGTGAATTTTTGTATTTTTTGTACAGATGGGGTTTTGCCATGTTGTCCAGGCTGGTCTCCAACTCCTGGGCCTGCCTCAGCCTCCCAAAGTGCTAGGACTATAGGTATGAGCCACCATGCCTGGCTACTTTTAATTTTTTGTCGTACGTGCTTCCTTAAAAAAAATTTAAACATTTAATTGATTGATTGATTGATTTTCTTTTAGACAACTTTTTCTGAAGAGCGTAATAAAAGGAAAGTCAGCCATAAACAAACCACTTAAAAAATCCATTCAGGGATTATAAGTTCAGCTGCCTTCAGACATGAGACAGAAAGTATTGTTGTGTGAGGGGTGAGACATTCCCAGGGACCAGGACCTCGGCCAGATGCACCCTGTGCAATTGTTTTCACATTTTAGACCATACAAAACGACACTAATACTGACACTGGCCAAATAACACAACCCTCACCCTGGCTGGATAGCCAGAAGGTAATCTTTACCTGAAGTAAGAAATGAGGGTCCCCTCCCCTTCACCCCTTCTCCACTCCTGCCCCGCAACTCCAACACAATTTTCTGGTTAAAGGGGTGAGGCCACGAGAGCCAAGGCGGGCGCTCCTGGGAGAGCCATCACAGAGAGTGGGGAGGAGGCATGACTTGGACACAGCAGAGTTTAGCACAGGTGTTGCCAGACAGAGGCTGGACCTGGGTGAGGGGCAGAGGAAGAGAAGGAAAAGGAGAAAGAGGGACAGAAGGGAGGGGAGAAGGGGTGAGAGGAAGAGGTGAGGAGAGAAGAAGAGGGAGTGGGAGGGAAGGGAAAGAGAAAGGGAAGGAGGGAGCTGAGGAGAGAGTAGGGAGAAAGGGTGGGAAGAAGGGAAGAGGAAGGGGAGAAAGAAAAGGAGGGAGGGAGGAGAGAGAGAGAGAGACAATGGAAAGGGGGCATTTCAGGAGTGAGGACAGATGTGCAGATGTGGAGGGGCTGCCCCCGACCTGTCCCCACTCTCGGTTTTCTGAAAGGTTGTCACACTAACCACCACTACCAGGTGTGGAGCATGTTGCCATTTCATACAGTAGTTCTTCCATGATGGGAATCCTTCTGGCTTTGGAGATGGGAAAGATGATGCTCAAAAAGCTAAGACAACCCAAGAGCTGGAAAGCAGCAACAAGGATTTGGGACATGAAGCCCCGTATCCTTTCTATGACTTTGGCTGTGGCGTGCGGGGAGAGCAGCCACTGGGATGGTTTGTGGGTGCCATTCAGAGAAGCAGGCTAGGGAGAAGTGCTTTCCCACTGCTGCAGCCTTTCCTATAAGACTGGACAGGGTGTCCACCTGGCTCACACACCACGTGTCCCCATGACCATGTAGGAGGTGACTCTCCAAAGCCCCCAGCAACTTTTAGTAACAGATACAGGAAGGAAGAGACGATTGATTGTCTCTCTTTAATTCATGTGATTATTCAAGGCCTGACTTGTCCCGGAGAGCACTGAAGGACACCAGCCCAGCACTGCAGGAGGCACTGGCTTTGTTCGCTGTCTCAGACACTTACCTCCAAATGCTTTGTTCACGGCTATGTCTTCTGTGACTTGAAGCTGTAGATCTTGTCTTATTAATGAATGCATTGAGCAGATCTTTGTTTTATGCCTACTAGGTGCCAGGCACTGCTAAGCCCACGCTAACCTGCTGTTTACAGTCGGTATTTACAGTCTAGTTGGGGAAATAATATTGGTAAACACACATACACACACACACAAATATTATATTAAAAGGTTTAAGCACCACGAAAGAAATGACATCTCTTGTCTCTTGCCCTCATGTAAGGCTGACACGAACAGGGTTCTCAGAGAGCATCTGTTAAAAACGAGTGGGTGAGGAAGAAGAATGTGCAGGCTACAGGAAGGGCCTCCATCCTCCAGCAAAGGGGAGGCCTGGTCCTGAGCTGGGCTGACACAGCTGGGAAGTGAAGATGCCATAGCCACCCTGGCTGGCTGGAACTCCCTGAGCCCAAGCTGCCAGGGCTGAGGGGCTGCCTTGGACAGCTGAGGTCCTCTCCGGGGCTGCATCCAGGGTACCCGCTGCCCATTGCTGGAGGTCTCTATTTGGCAATCTTTGCTATGGTAGCTGCAGGAGGCCCTCCCAACACCCCAACCTCCCCAGGTCCCCAGATGCGTCTGCTGAACGTTACCTGACCACAGAACTGGAGCTGCACCACTGTCTGGGGAATGGATGAGGAGGTGGATGGATGGGTGGGTAAAGGGGCACGCCCCCCGTGTGTCACCTTGCCTGTCTCCAGGCTGGCCTGTGGGGGCTGTAGGCCAATGGGGATGGGGCTGAGAGATGGGAATTGCCTGGGCCAGCCTTGCTTAGATTGCAGGCAATTTCATTCAATAAATATTTCTGTTGGGACCTAAATGTGCTCTGAGAGTCCGCTGTTGAGTGAGGCCGAGACCACAGGGAAAGAAGGGAGGCAGTGCCCCACCTCTGGGAAATGTGCTAAGAAGTCCTGTTATGGCCTGGCCATGCCCGGCAAGATGATGGCCAACCGAGTCACCAAGAGCAGAGCAGTGAGGTGTGGGGGAGGTGCAGAGGGCATTCCTGGCAAGGCAGAGCCAATGCGGAGGGGCGTGGGCTGGTCAGGTGGGGAGACAGAGGGCCCTGCAGATCCAGGATTGCGAGAGCATGGCAGTGAAATCACAGCTGTGAAGGACTAACTGTGTGTGTCTTTGGGTGTGTGAGAGAGAGTTGGTAGGAGAGAGAGAAAGGAGAGAGAGAGAAAGGAGCGAGGGAGAGGAAAGAAAGAGAGAGAAAGATGGAGAGAGAGAAAGAGAGAAGGAGAAAGAAGAGAGAAGGAGAGAAAGAAGGAGAGAAATGAGAGAGAAGGGGAGAGAAAAAAGGGGAGAGAGAGAAAGGAGAGAGAGAATGAGAAAAAGGAGAAAGAGAAGGGAGAGAGAGGGAGAGGGAGAGAAGGGGAGAATCAGAAAGAGGAAGAGAGGGAGAGGGAAAAAAGAGAAAGAATAAAGTGGTGAAAGAAAGAGAGAGAGAGAGAGAGAGAGATGGGGAGAGGGAAAGAGAGAAAGAAGAGAGGGTGGGGGGGGCAGCAAGAATAACCTACTGATGGCTGAATCAAGTGCTCACAGGCAGGCCTTGCCAACAGGGAGGTTTAAGAGGCCAGAGTTGACACCAAGTCCGCCTGGTTGAAAACCCATTTACCTCCCACTGCAGCTGTGTACCTAATCCAGATCTGTTAGAAATGGAAAAGATTCATTGTGTTTACTAGTTATTCATGTAGCAAACTTATTTCATTCCTTCCATAGTCATTTCCATTAAATTCCACACATTTATTGAGCACTTAATATGGGCAGTGGAGCATGCATTTTGTTTGACGGGAGCCACGTCCCATTTACAAGGGAGCAGCTGGGAGTGTTGGGCTGGGGGTTGGGAGGACTGGCAGCCAGCCCCGCCTCTGCTGTCCCACTCCCCTCTCCAAGTGCCACAGCTCCATTCAAATCCTATGAATGCACCCAAAGAGCTTTGCACCCGGAGCTGACCTTGAAAGCTATTTTTTTTCTAGAGGTTTATTGCTGAAATAATTTAGACTTGGACACAGATCTTTCTTCTATTTCTGGCTGGTCCCAATTTGAGATTTCCTTAGATCGATTTAGTTTTCTTATTAGCAATTCATTATGACATCTTAATAATAGCTAGATTTACCAACTAAAGGCTTATAAAGATACTTTGCTCCAAATCAGTGACTTCAGTGAATCAATTAGAGCAGTGCTGGATGCTAGGATCTTAGAAATCAAACCTGTGGGTGTAGCCGGAGACTTCCCAGACCAGTGTGAGGTCCAGACCTTCAAGATGGTCCTGTTGGGAGGCTGACGGCTGATGCTGAGCCCTGTCAAGACCCCTTGACTCTGGCGAGAACCCTGGGGACAGAGGAGATACTGTGTCTTTGGGCTCTTCTCCATTGGAAGCAGGAGGGTACATCAGTCCAGGAGCTCCTCCCCAGCTGGAGGCAGGCTGTGTTCTAGAGCTGCCCATCCAGAAGTCCCTCTAGGATGGTGGAGACAAGGTCTGGGGGATCCAGTACCTTTGGGTGTGGTTTCCACGTGGTACCAGTTTCCCTTCCCTCTGCATCCCCATCTCCTTCCCTAGCCAGAATCCCTAGGGGCTGGCTCCCCAGGGCTGTGAGCTCAGATCTGTGACCCCTGGTGTAGCACAGAGCAGGTACTAGATACCTGAGAGAAGGGGAGAGAAAGAAAGAGAGAGAGAGAAAGGAGAAAGAGAGAAAGAAGGACAGAAAGGAGAGAGAGAAAGAATGAGAGAGAAAGGAGAGAGAGAAAAAAGGAAGGGAGAGGGAGAGAAGGGTTGAAATGGACTGAACTCGACCCTGAAATGCTAGAAGCTGCGGACTTGGGCTTCGTCAACACACCCCTTTCTTATCCTAACACTTGACAAAAATTCATTGTCAGTCTGAAAATAATGATAGACTCACACAGAATTTATGTCAGCGGTAGGAAAGACAGATAACTGCAGGAGCCGGGGTGGGGGGGTTACAAAACCTGGAGAGGTGGCCTGGAGGAAAGCAGTAGGGAATAGTGAGGTCTGTGGCCAACTAGAGTTGACATGCCCAGTCTAAAGGCAATGGATTTACATTTCTAAAACATTTCTGTTAACTGGACAAGGTGCCTTTGATCCAGCTCAAAGGACCTTGGTTTAGGTTTTCTAGCAAAATAGGTGTGCTGAGTACAGTTCAACAAACCAGGCAATTAAGTGTGAAGAACAAAAAACGGTAAGGAAGCAAGTGTGGCAGACAGGCAAGTGGGGAGGATGAGGAGCCACAGAGGAGCTCTCCCAAGGGTTGTATGACTTTGGCCTGGTGGGGGGCAGGGCTCATTTAGGAGACCACCAGAAGGTTCAGGTGCCATCTATAAGTACCCAAAGCAGCTCACAGGAGCATCTCTCCAGGAACCTTAGCAGCAAGACAATACTGATGACAATGATAATGCCACAGCTGCAGCTAATGTTTGTGGGGCAGTTGCTATGTGCTGGGCATTGTGTTCAACACCATCTTTAAAATTTTTTAATTTTTAAAATTGACTTTATTTCATAGAGCAGTTTTCTATGCACTGCAGAACTGAGCAGAAAGTGCAGCAAGTTCCCACATATCCACCCCCCAGCACCCCCCATTATCAACACTAGCACCGGAGTGGACCACTTGTTACCATGGGTGAACCTGCATTGACATGTCATGATCACCCAGAGGTTACCGTTTACATTAGGGTTCATCTTGGTGTTATACATTCTATGAGTTTATAGACAAATGTCAAATGACGTATATCAACCATTATAATAGTTTTAACTGTCCTAAAAGTCCTTTAGCACTGTCTTTTAATCCTCTCTCCAGCACTTGATGCTGGCATTGTCCCACGTCACACAATGAGTCAGGGAGGTCCTGAGAGAGTAAGTGACCTGCTCAAGCTCACTGTCTCCTGAGGACCGAAGCCTGCTTGAATGGAGGCAGGGGCACAGACTCTGTAAGTGGTGGGCCTGCCTCCCAGGGAGTGTGCTCTCTTTTCTTGTGAGAGTTAGGAGGCCATGGGCAACCCTCCAAGCTCTGCAGCAAACACAGGGCTAAAGGCAGAAGCTGAGCTCTGAGATCCCTGGAAACCACATGGAAATATACTTTGACCTGTGGCCACTGGACAAGAACAGGTGAAGTTATTGGAAGTTGGCTTGCTTTTGAGCAGCTACTATGTTTTATTTGACAGTAAAACTAGTGAATTATAGGCAATTTTCAAGAGGATAAAATGTATATCTATCCTTTGTTGTATATATATATATATATATTTTCTGTTCCTAAGTCCCCTGGAAATCTGGAATTTCAATTAACTGCTATGCTCTTCACATATTCTCTCATGTTTAGCTTAGCTAAGCTAACTTCTCTTGGCAATTTCCAAAACTGCAATATAACAATAGATTTGCCTACAAGTAGAGAATATGCCATATTCACACTGAGATGTATCCACTGGGGATTATGCTAGAGATCCTTTAAAACATTTGTAAAAATATCAAAACAATGGCACAAATAACTTAGGCCCTTCCAAAACATGTAATTAGGAGTTCAGTGTGGTTTTTATCCTCCCTGATAACTGAAAGTATTTTACCTGCTTTACCTTATTGCTGTGGGTTTTAGCCATGTGTACTGAAATCATTTCTGCTAAGGAAAGTTTTAAAAGGGAGGTTGTGAAAAACCCTTCTGAGCACAATTAAGACTTCAAATTCAACACGTATTTTTGTATTTGGGCTCAAAAGATGAGGACAGAGATGTCTTCAAGTATTTTTCCAATTTTCCTAAAACAAGTCAAACTGTAAGAAATGAATATTATGCATGGTATTTAAGACCTCAACTTGGAGCCTTCAAACCCCTACATTTTCTAAGGATTTGGAATTCTTTTCAAGAATCAATTTAAAATGATTTATAATTCAACTGAAAACAATTGAGGGCTTAGATAGATGCTCACATTTCCAGCTTTTTATTGCTGCTCTTAGTGTTTCTGAGATGACAGTTTTCCCTTCATAGAACCAGCTTAAAATTAGAAAAATCAAATACCCATTAGAGAAAGCAGAGTTACTCTGCTATTAATTGATACAGAGATGTAAAGCTTCCATCACCTGGGCAGGAGCCCAGCGCATCCCTGCAGACAGTTGCAGGGGCTAGAACCTGGGGGGTCAGCAGCCCACTCACTGGGCCTGAGCCGGAGCTTTCAGCCTTTGGTAGCCAAGCCTTGAATTTTGAGCACTAAGACATGCGGCACTGGGGAGCTGCCTCTGCAACAACATCTGCACGCCAGTCTTAAGGGGTGTATGTTACTGTCTTCCCATTTTATTTTTAAAAACATGAACAACCTTGAAAGTTGAACTCCCCACCCTGAGCTGGCTTCTCTCTGCCCTATGGGACAGGAGGCAAAGTAGCACACCCTATTTAGCAACCAGGAAATGAATGCAGATGCTGTGGCTGCAGGTGTGAAATGCGGAGAGAAGGGGCACTGAGGACCCAGGATTGTCTCAGCACAGAGGCTGGAGGCGGTTCAGGTGGGGGTGGGGAGCGGGGGACTGTGAATCTGCTGAAATACGACCCCGAGGTTTTAACTTTAAATAAGCATTTCCGTCCTAGTGGAAGCCCCTCTAATGTCTCCAGCAGCTTTGATTTTGGAACACGTCACATTCCTCATTAAAGCAATCACTGTTAAAACATAAAGCAACACAGGATTTATTTCTTCATTAAACTGATGATCCGTATATGAAGCCAATTAACATTATGAGTCTGGTGAATATCAAGTGTAAAGAGGTTAGAGAAAATGAAAAGCAGTCACCTTGGTCTTTAGATAAAGAAAGTACACTTTTAGGTTGTAAATTATCAGAGTGTCCAAGCGGGACAGATCGGCGAATTTGGTTAATTGGAAAATACATTTTACCGCACAAGAATTAGGGAAAAATAACCTTTTCGTTACTAACGCCCTTTTTTAGGCGGAGGGGGACCGTAGCGAACGCCTATTAGTCACCTTCTGCCGGGTGTCGGAGACCTTCAGAAAAAAAAGGGGCTGGCGTCATCAAAGTTTGCGGTAGCCTTTCGTTTCTGAGGTTGTTTGGTTGTTTGTTTACTCGCCGTTTTGCCAACGGGAAGGAGCCCAGCCTAGCGGCACCGGAGCGCCGGGCAAGGCGAGGCCGAGGGTCCGGAGCCGGCTTAGAGCCCCGCGAGGTGGGTGTGTTCCCGGAGCTCGGCTGATTGTCCAGCCAGGGAGGCGGCCGGACTCGCCTCGGGGGCCGCGGGATGGTTCCCAGCTGCAGCCGCCCGGTGGGAGCGGCGCGTGGGACTGCGGAGAAGGGAGTTCTGCCCCTGTTGCCAGCGCTGAGTGCGCGTCCCGAGTAACTTTGGTAGATTTAGACTGTGAGAGGAGTGGGGTCGGTTCCCGAACGCCTGGGGTCCAGCCCGGCGGATCTCACTCCAGAGCAGCGAGAGGTCCCGGCTGGGCCCCAGGACGGGTTTCTTTCTCCGCAGCAGCAGGGTGTGGGTGGGGAGGGGAAACCGGCGCCTCTGTCCAGGGTTCTGACCTGCCGGGATGCTCGGCGAGCGCGCGGTCCTCAGACCTGGGGACGCGCCTATCTCGTCCCCGGGACATCTCTGGGCCTTAATAGGAACCTGCCTCTGTCGATGTCAGGGATGGGGAGCTGAGACTGGCGTTTAGATCTCATTGGTTTCTGGGGCCAACGCAGCACCCCGTGCTGGGCTGCTGCCGCCCAGGGTTCCCGCACACACCCTCAGGTGCGTCGGAGCATCTTGGCTGAGGCTGCCCAGAAGCCGTCCGTACCTCGCTTCATGGCCACCCGGCTCCCAGAGCGCATAGGCAGGGAGCTGCTGCTAGGGCAGAAGGGAACCCCAGGGGACTCTCGCCAGACCTAGGCGGCTAGGAGAGCCTCGGGCTCTTGTCAAGAGCTCCAGAGAGCAAGGGCCCTCTGAAGGAGACAGGGACAGAGACAGCGCGCGTGAGCCAGTCTCTTGACCTGGGCAAAGGGAAGATCGGCTCCAGGGGCTCCCAGCCCTTTCGGCGTGAAGTGGGAACAGCCCTCCACTGCCCTGACGGCCCCCGCCTGCCACCGCACTCGCCTCTGGGACCTGCCAGCTGCTCCTCCCGGGCCGGCCTCCTGGACTCTCGGAGTCAGTGGCCCTGGCGGAGCTAGCGCCGCGAGCTCTCTCGCCTCTGAACCGAGCAGGAGTTTCTTGCGATTCTTTCCCCGACGTGGAGCCGACTCTGCTCAGGAGCGACTGAGCCCAGGAAGGCCCGCTTCACTGAAACAGGTCCAGACTTGCCTCAGCCGGATCGGGGCTGGTCTTTCTCTTGGCTGTTTTCGGAGGGACGTCGACGGCGGCCGGGACCCAACGCTCTGTCCTGAAGCTCTGCGCTCCTCACCCAGCGCTGGTGTCCAGCGGCCGGCCTGCCAGGCCTTTTGTTTCCAAAGCGCTGTGTCTTTAAGATCAAGGCTGAATCCCCGGTCATGCAGGGACCCGACCCACCACCTCGCCAAGGCTCCCTAACGCAGCATTAGAATGTTTATAAAATATTCAATTTATGTAGTCTGTCCAAGAAGCCATCGTCCCAAAATAAAATCAGCAGTCTAGACTGAGCACAGACACCAGAACTTATCAACAGTTGTCTGACTTGCATCTTCTGATGCATCTTGAGTGGGTCATAATACCAACTTTATTTTCAGTGGTGCATAAATTAATTACACGCATTTAATAACCAAAATATCATTATATTCCCCCTTTAATATCATAAAGGCTTTCCGCCAGGGAAGCACTTAATAGTGCAGGGGGCCGTAACGGGCTATTATCCTGGTGTAATGCTATTACAGAACCAATTATGCGCCATTAGACTTGCTTTTTTTGCAGTTTATGTGATTTGATCCAATCCCGCGCCCCTGACTTGAAAATTTCAGCCCGGTACTTTAGAGTTTAATTTTCATCCAGGCAGAGAGAAGGGCGGTCTCTCTCCGCTGAGTGTCTGCCTCGGATGCATTTTAAAAGTAATTGCAAAGGGTCCCACCGCATATCATTTGCATCGAGAAGCGAACATAAATTCAGGGACCCCTTGCTGAGAACAAAATCAAACTTTCCTGTTGTACGATCGCTTGGAAAGGGAAGCCGTGTGCAAAGAGTCCCCCCAAAACCCATCCGGCGGCGACAATTAGCAGCGCTTTGTCAATTTGCAGCCCAGGAGTCGCCAGGCCTTTCAAGGGCAGCCCAACCCAGGCTCTCTCGGAGAAAGGTTTGCCTCTGAGAGGACATGGGGTGGGGGTGGGCGGGGGGGAGGTTGGGGGCTAGAGTATTTTCAGAAAATGTGTTTTTTGGGGGTGATGGTGTTGGTGGCTGTATCTAGTCTCTTTTAAAAGAAAAGAGGAAAAAACATTCCTGATGTTTGCTGAGAAATGACGGATTTTTTTTTAACACCACGTGGGCCATTTGTAAGGCCCAATAGACCTATCCAAGTTACTCGCTGTAGACAGCGCTGGAAATAATCAGATTAAGGCCAATTATGCGTGAGATTATAAAGGCGAGTGCTGAGCGGCGCGCGCGCTGTAGACAGACAGCAAGACATCTGGCCACTTCCCGAGTCACTTCTCTGGTCCTGCGGGGCGCCAGCAGCGCCGAGCCCCGCCTGCTGCCAGCGGAGCAGGGCGTGCGGACCGGAGGCGGTCACGCTCCGGCCTCCTCGCCCTCCGCCCGCCGAGGTATGCTCGGCTCCGGACCCGCTCACCCGGCCCGGCACGCCGGGCCTTGGGGCTCGGCTGCCTTCCTGGCCTGAGCTGAGGCGCGCAGATGGCCTTGCGCGCTCGCCGGACCTGGCTGCGGTGGCCGGGTGCAGGGTTTCTGGCGGGGACCTCGGAGAGCCGGAAACTACACCGCGCGGGTTTGCTGCTGGGGCCAGAGTGAGGGCACGGCAGTCTAGGAGGTCCAGGACACCCGAAGGACTGCCCCATGGGGTTTCCGCTTGCGACGGGGCTGCCACCTTCCTTCCTGTCCCCAGCAGTGGGCTGAGAGCGTTGGAAGGGGCTTTCCAGGAGGGGAGCGCCTGGTGCGCCCTAGGGCCAGGCGGGAGCGCTGGCAGTGGGAGACTTGAAGCTCAATCGCTGTTTGCTTTGCAGCCAGGCAGGAGCAACGCGCGCCTGTCCGTTCCGCCGTCACCTTCCCAGGTCCCGGCCGTTCAGCAGATCTGACCGTCGGCGATGTTTTATTTCCACTGCCCGCCACAGCTAGAGGGTAAGTGCCGCACCCTAGGCGCTCGATGAAGCCAGAGCGGGTCAGAAAGGGCCGGAACAGCAGCAGGGCTGGAGGTTGGCGGGGTCCCCTCCCCGTGGGGCGCACAGCCGCTTGCCGGTGAGTAGGGGCGCCCCTGGCCCCCTCCCCACACCCGCTCCAGACCCTCTCCAGCTTCCCGCCCGTCGCCACCTGCCTTCCACCTCCCTCCCTGCCTGGGCCAAGACGCCCCGGGCTGTGCGTGCCGCGGGGACCAGCAGAGTCCTCCCAGCACAGATGCTGGTGTCACGCCTCTAATCGGGCTCCCCAGCCCAGGGGGCCGCATCAATCTTTCACGGTGCTTTTGCAAACATCCCAGAAAGCGAAGGCGAGTGGACCCGCCATGTCCTGGCCCGGATCAGTAGCTGCACGAGCCTAGAAGGGCCCACCGCTGGGCTGCTCTCCCTGGGGCTGTTGACGACAGTGCTGCTTGCTGGGGCCTGTCTGCCCTGGATTCTGGGCAGCTTAATTCGCTTCCCTGCCGCCTGGCTGTCCCGGAACCAGGTGGCCCTGCCCACCGCCTGCCGGGACTGACCTAGCATAATTCCTTCTCTGTGACTCACTAACCCTAAATGCCGACCACTCCCCACTCCCCCAGGCCAGAGTTTCCATCTTTGAGGGTCTCCGGGCCTGAGAATAAATTTTCCCTCAGGACCCCTAGTCTGGCTTCTGCACCCAATTGTTAAGGGCCGTGGGTTGGTGAGAAGGGGACAGTTGGGACCTCTGCATACCCCTGCTCAGGACCTGGGGGATCCGAAGATGGGCTCTTCACAGCTGGGGCCAATTAGTAGCATCAGGTGAGCCAACCCCACACTCTGGGCTTTAATGGGGCCTTCTGCAGAGCAGCAGTCTCAGCCCTGGGGTATTGGGACTTTTATTACTGTGGAACTGGCTTTTGGCAACCTACTCCTTTAATTTATTATTCTGGTGAGAGAATTTGGGGGTCCAAGTAGTTGTGGGAGACAAGGGGCAGGGTAAATGTGGCCAGGCCCTGGGGTACCTGAGGCTTCAGGCATTTCTCGTGCATCTTCCCACAGGCTGCGCTGAGCGGTGGCTGAGCCACAGAAAGTTTGCTTTTGTTTTTCCCATAAAAGCTCTTAAGAGTCCAGTAGGATTTTCTAAAGGAGGCTAATGAGGACCAGTGTTTAAGCCCTGCTAACTCTGTCAGCATTCCTAGGAAGGGAAGGCCATACGTTTGCCTGCATTTCACCTCCTTTTGTCCCCAAGGTCCCATGCAGGGTGGTTTTTATGGAAGGGTAGGAGAGGTGCATCCTCTGACACTGTACCCTAGGGGTAGAGGGAGGTTCTCTGTATGTTGAGGGCACCTTCTCTGTGCTTCTGAACCTGGGGTCTTGACTAATTGCCACCCGGTGTCTCACCCTTCTGGTCAAAGTGGGAAAGGCAGAAGTTCGGGCATTTGGCAGGCAGGGGACATCGTGGTTGACTTAAGGGGAAAATTGTCTGCAGGGTGGGCTGCAGAAGTGATTTAGGGACAGTCCTGGCCTGGCCTGCCATGGCCCCAGCTCTCAGCCCAGCTCAGGGGGCTTACTATCCTCCCCACACCCCGGGCACATCCCACCTCAGTGCTGACTCTGTGATAGAAGAAAAGGAGATGGGTCTTTAAGAGCCTTTCATCCCTTTGTAGATGTGTTTCTATGTCAGTTTTGCAGAAAGGAGTGATTTAGTTTAGTTTAGTGTTGCTGGGTGAAAGGGATCTCCTGTAAATGGAAAAGTTGAGAACAAACATTTGGAATATGACATAATTATAGCCTGTAATTTTTTGTTAATTTTAATTTTTTGTTAATCTAGAGAGGCATTAAAGGAGAAAAGAAAGCATGGCTCATAATCTTACCTCTCAGATAATTTTTGCTCATGTTATATTAAAAAGTACCTGCCTGAGAAGTTTGAATACAACAGAAACTTATAGATTGAAAAGTGAAATCCTCCTTTTCCACGTCTTCTTCTAAAAGTGTCTATTTTTTTTGTGATTCCTTCAAGAAAAACATAATTTAAGTTTCATTGTTTTGCCTTATTTGCATTAAAATTATATTGATGTATCATTCTGTACCTTGTTTTTTTTTTTTTTTTTTTTTTTACTTTGTAATATATCTTGGAGATTTGTTCATGCCAATGGGTATAGATCTACTGGTTTCTTTTAAACAGCTGTGTAGCATTCCATTGTATGTTGTGGAGAAAATGTCTGCTGATGGGCATTTTGGTTGTTTTCATTTTTTTTTTTTCAACTACAGTGTTTCCAGAAAAGCTTTTTCTTTCTATTTTGGCATACTTCACAAATATTTTCAGAAATTAAATACCTGTATGTGCACCTAAATTTTTCATGGATGTTGTCAAATTACCTTCTAAAAATGCTGCACCCAATTTGTACTACTACAAATGGTGAATTAACCTGCATATCTTATGACACGCTTATCTGTACTGGGTGTCGTTATGCACCTCATTTTTTGCCCAAATGTCGGAAATAATATTTCATGGTTTTGTCGTATTTTGTTGAATTATCTTCAAGGTTTAACATTTTCATAATATTATCGACCATTCCACTTATTTTTAAGTAGAAGAGCTATTTTCATTTTTTCCTCTTTTCTACGAGGTTGTCAATCTTTTATTAATCTGGTGAACTGTCAGTGTTTTCTCAGGATTCAGTTTGACATGCAGTGTTTCACTTAAAGATACGGCATGTACACGTTGTGAGCCAATTTGGGACCATGAGGTATAAATTAGAAGATTGAGGGAGACTGTGGTTGGAGATCCTCAGAGATTGTATTCCATCCTCTCCAGTAGAGTGTTTTGTTTCAAAAGGAGACAATTTGGTTTCCTGCAAAAGTAATGAAAATAAGACTGCTTCGAGGCCATTCCTTTTAAGTTTCCAATGAGCTGCAGAGAAACATTTGTAACCAGGGTTTTGAGGAACAATGATTTGGACAGGAAGATGGAAGGAGAAGGCTTTAGCAGAGAGTCGGGGTGTTTGGCAAAGGATATGGCCCTGGAGGGTGAAAGAATGACTAGAAGGAACTTCCTCTAGTAGACAGAATTTTAAGAAGCCCAAAGGACTTTGCTTCTTTGAGACTGAGGCCCTTCTGAGGGTCCTTGTCTGGGGCAGTGTAGCTCCAGAGCTCCTAATGCTGTGATTCTGAGAACAGAGCCCGTGGCAGGCCAAGTATTCACTGGTTAACGGCAACTTGCTCATTTGTTTTCCTAAGAAGCCATTGTGGACTATCAAGTAAATAGTGCACATTTGGAAAATGATCTGAATGCCCATTTGGGGCCAAACTCTGTTCTGGCTTTATAGTGAGCTTTGCAGGCTGCTGGGGAGGACAATGCCTATCTTTTTTGTGGGGAAGTAGAAGCAGTAGGTGCTTTAAAAGGCCTGGCCAGGGGGTGGGGTGCCCTTTGAGAGCGGCCTTGTTCAAGTCTGCTTGGCATTCGGGACAGTTGCTATTGGTGCAGATCTCTTGTTAATTGACATCTATATAACATATCCACTATTGGTGCTGATGAGCTGTGACCAATGGTAATTAATATTCATTTATAAACTTCTTACCTCCTCGTGTTCTGCACTTCTAGGAGAAAAGTGCCGTGAAAAGCTCTTGGTGTTTTCTTTCCTTTCTCAGCCTCCTCCAACCCCCAGGTTTTAATCCTTGTTGTCTGTAGAAACAAGGGAAAATAAACTACCAGGTGATCCAAAGGGAGACACATAGGCTTCTGTTGAAGGATCTAGAGTAGGGGTGAGATAAAGGCACGTTGAACAGGGGTGCAGCGGGGAACTGGAGAGCAGGTGAAGGCTCTGCCTCAAGCCTGTGACCCTTCCTAGTTCAAAGTCCAGAATTTCACAAGAATTGGACTTGGCCATCTTGGGAATTAAGGTCACCACCCACCCTATGTAATAGGGATAACTGGGTTTAAAGTCAGAGGTTTTGGGGACAGTGGAAAATAAATTTAATAGGAGGAGCAGAGAAATATCCTTTGGGACAAACTGGGCTGCCTGTCTGGTGGGTCGGGTGGGTGCCCTCTGAACTGTGTCTGGGGGTGGTCTGAGGACTGGGGCCCCTTTCTGCCCAGGCTGATCAGTTTGCTCCTGGTAGGCACTGCACCCTTTGGCAACCACTCTTCGGGGGATTTTGACGATGGGTTTCTGCGCAGAAAACAGCGCCGGAACCGAACGACGTTCACTCTTCAGCAGGTACAAATGTTGATTCTCCTTTGAAACATTGGCTACTTCTTACCTCCCCTCAAATCAGAGTTGAGCAACTCTTCTTTATCTTTTAAAATAAGACCAATTGGGCTGGGCATGGTGGCTCACATCTGTAATCCCAGCACTTTGGGAAACTGAGGTGGGTGGCTCATAAGGTCAAGAGATCAAGACCAGCCTGACCAACATGGTGAAATCCTGTCTCTACTGAAAATACAAACATTAGCCAGGCGTGGTAGCATGTGCCTGTAATCCCAGCTACTTCTGAGGCTGGCAGGATAGCTTGAATCTGGGAGGCGGAGGTTGCAGTGAGCCAAGATCGCGCCACTGCACTCTAGCCTGGGCGACAGAGCGAGACTCCACTTCAAAAAAAAAAAAAAAAAAAAAACACCAAACAAACAAAAAAAATCCCCAAAACAAATGATTATTTTAACTGTATCTTTCTGTTTTCTTGAACAACTTATGTGCCAAGGAATCTGTCTCGGGGTGGGTGGGGGCAGTGTAGATGACTTTAACTTTGTAATCCCAGATAAGTGAAGAGGCAACAATGTCCTCTCCCACTTGCCTGAGGTTGATAGTCTGGGGAACACTTCCATGTCAGCAATATCATTTGAACCTCACAGTGACCCTCTGAGGAAGGCAAGTCAGACATTCTCATCCTCAGTACAGAGATGAAAAACTGGATGCCTAGAAGTTGGCTAACTTGTATGTGGTATGGTCGCCCACAAGTGGAAGGGCTACAACTGAGACCTTGATGCTGTGTTTCCCAAAGCTGGGCTCTTTCCCCTCTATCAGCCTCTGTCATACTCTTGGAGCGAACTAGAGTGGTTGGGAAGGTGACCCAAATATCCCTATGGCGTTTTGTGGGATGACACCTTGAGGGGGTCTGCATTGTTTCTGTTCTCCTGCTTCCTATGGTGAAAGTGATACCAATGACACTAACTGTTTATAAGGTGACCGTTACATTTTTTTGATTCCTTTGACAATACTTAAATGTAAATGCATATAAATATTCACACTTCTCTTATTTCTACTTCTTGCGGGAGCACTGAGGTTGCTAGTAAGTCTTAGCTCTTAAGTCATCCTCGGTTGAAATTCTCATTCTGTGGGATCTTTCCAAAGAGCTCTTTTCTCCCTGTCCTTCCTCGATTTGATCTGTGAAACTGCTTCCTCACCACTCATAGGAGATTTGAAATATGCATCTGCTTCCCCTCACCTAGCCACAACCTCTCACCAGTGCATGCTTTTTCCTTTTACCAGCTGGAAGCTCTTGAGGCCGTCTTTGCCCAAACACACTACCCAGATGTCTTCACCAGAGAAGAGCTTGCCATGAAAATAAACCTCACAGAAGCCAGAGTGCAGGTAAACCTTCTTTTTAATTATTTAACTCTCTAATATTAAAACTGGCAAACTTTTTTTTTTTGACATCATGACTGCAGAGTGCACATTTGGCCAAAGAAAGCAAATGAAGACTATCTGTCATTTTCATGATGCACTTTAATAACATCAACATAATGTGGAATATTAGATTAGGTTGATTAATCGGTCATTCATAATTAACTAGTGATAATGTTCTACACTAATTTGTCCGCGTCTCTAAGGTACTAAATTACATCAATGCACATCCATTTCCTTGCTTTGGAAAAAAAAAAAAAGAGAGAAAAGAGCTGAGATGCTATTCTCAAAGCAGCTCTGACCGCTCTGGGGTAAGGCTGGTCAATTGCAGAGAACCACGTTTTCAGATGGGAAGCAGAGTAGGATCTGCTTTCCAGAAATTGCATCATGTCCAACTTTTCCCTGCTCTCGTACTCTTTCAGCAAAGTGGATCCGAAGAACACGTGCAATTTAAAAATCTTTAAGCAGCAGTTGTGATAGAGCTGCTCCAGAGATGAGTATGACCTGCGGTGACCGTCTCTAAACAGGATTTCTCTTTAGAAGCTACACGGTGGTTACGTTTAGGCGCACAGACCCGCCGGCCGAGCCCAGCAGATGTGCCCAAGTGCAAGAGGAAGGGATTCACAGTGCCGCCTCTCTGGGCGAGCTATTCTTTGAACACAATTATATATTCATTTTATTTACGGGGTTTCCTCCATGCTGTTTCTGTTCTTTTTTATGTAGGGGCTTGGGGGTAAGACTATGCAAAGATCTAATTGTAGGAAATATAATAGTTTGCTTTTGGTTCCCCTGGGTCATGTTAGTATCTCTTAAAAACCAATGGCTGAAGAGAGATAATGGAATTCTGAGCAGTAAATTGGGGGTTGTAAACAAATTATTTCCCCTATAATCAGATTATGTGATCCTGATTATTAAATCTGAACATGAATCATTGGTCATATGCGGGCAAATTAAACTGATTATTATTTGGAAATGAAAATCTCCTTTGGCCAGGATACCGTCTATCCTTTCTTTTTTTAATGCCAGCTTGCCAATAGCTGCCTAAAGACTGAACTGCAAATTGAGATAAATGACACAATTATTGAGCATTCAGAAGTGGAAGATCATAACTTCTCCCTGAAAGGTGCAAGGGTAAGATAGGGGTGGTGACAATTAAAGCCGGGAATTGTTGTTTAGGATGTTGTTGGCTATTATGCAGACAGACAATGGTTGTGAAGCATTTGTTTAGTGAGCCTCCGTGTGGGGACGTGGGCTTTGGTGGCGGGAAGGGAGATGTGTTTACATTTATACCCCTTGCTCATTCAAATATGATTAATGTTCTATAAAGCAGGGTCTTAATCGAAGCTGATGTTGTCAAACAATAACTAAATAGGGAAATAAACGACTCCATCATGCGCTTTCCTCAGAAGCAGGCGAACTGTCAGTGCAAAGTCATTAAAATATGATAATGAAAAATAGCTCAATTAAATGTTGTTATAGCTGTGACCTTCATTCAATTAAGACGCAAGAAAGTGTCTGCATTTTGCTTTGCATTTAACTGCCCTAAATTTAGAATATAGATAAAATCATTATTCAATGGTTGCTGATATGTGCAATTAAAAGCCAACTAAATTAGAAAAGAAAGAAAGAAGTCCAGTTAAAGGAGAATGAAAATTAAGAGATAGGGTGGGCCAGCCCCACAGAGGGCTCGGTCTCAAGGACCCAGGCTCCCTTTGGGGCCAGTGTGCTGGCAGCCAGGGGAGGAGGAGAGGATGCCCTGGGGAATTGACGGGAGGTCTAGTCAAGCATTTTTTTTTTTTGTAGCCAGGAATTCTCTCCCGGGAGAGGAGGGAAGAGGTTTTGCTGGAAGGAGTAAACTGCAGCAGGATTTCACTGACCTCTGGAACCTCCTTGAACCTGGGCTGCCCGGCTTCCATGAGGCTTGTCCTGCAGAATACAGTTTTGGTTTCTAAGGCTTATAGAGCCCTGCATCTGCCTCTAAGACGGTGCTAAGGTCAAGGTGGATCACCAGCCTTTGTGTAACCTGAGGATGATGGAGAAGACATGAGTGCATGTCTACTGAGTGATGGATGGCTATGCATCAGGCCCTGTTCTTAGTGTTTTGCAGGCATGCCAATCTTCCTAACAAGGCTTGTGAGGTGGCCACAGTTATTACCCCAAACAGTTTGAATCACAGTCCCCAGTCAAGCCAGTGGGCTTCAAACTGTGGATCTGCCATTTACCACCTGGATGGCTTTAGGCAAGTTAATTAACCTCTCTGTACTTAATTTTCTCATCTGTAAAATGGGGATAGCAGGACTACTTACCTCATAGGGATGCAGCGGATTCTAAATCAGATTTACTGAGGTCCCAAATTCTAAGCCACAGCTGACTCCAGAGTCAGTGTTCCTTTCTTTTCCTTTCCTTTCCCTTCCTTCCTTCCTTCCTTCCTTCCTTCCTTCCTTCCTTCCTTCCTTCCTTCCTTCCTTTTTTTGGATGTGTAATGGAATCTCACTGTGTTGCCCAGGCTGCAGTGCACTGGTATGATCTCGGCTCACTGCAACCTCCACTTCCTGGGTTCAAGTGATTCTTCTGCTTCAGCCTCCTGAGTAGTAGAGATTACAGGCATGCACCATCACACGCTTTGTGTTTTTACAAAAAGAGATGAGGTTTTACCATGTTGGCCAGGTGGGTCTCAAACTCCTGACCTCAAGTGATTTGCCCACCTTGGCCTCCCAAAGTGCTGGGACTGCAGGCATGAGCCACCACGCCTGGCCCAGAGTCAGTGTTTCTAATGGGTGCACTGGGCTGCTGATCATGAATATGTCATGATGTGTATCAAGATGATGTCATAGATACGAGGCCAGACCAGACACACCCAGATACCCAGGCCACGGCTGCTGGAAGAGCAAGTGAATCTTCGTGATGAGGAAGCCTCGGGTCAGGTTTCACAAGCTGCTTTGCTGGTGACCCTCCAACTCCAGTAGGAAATACATTTCACATCAAATAAATGAACTTGTGTGTGACTCAACATTAAAGATTTCCACAAGACAGTGCTTTTACCATTACTATGGGCATTCAGATACTTTCTACTATTTAATGTTCATTAAAAAGTGCCTGTCCTAACCTCCTAAGGGGATCTTCTGACCTCTCTGTGGGCCTGATGCTGCAGTTCAGAGGGCATGGTGTGGAGAGGAGGCTGCAGGGTGAGCCTTGAGTGCCGGCACCGGGTCCAGGGTTCTGGGTCCCTCCTCCGGTCTGATTTTCACTGGGTGTGTGTTTCCCTCGGGGGCTCAGGTTTGGTTCCAGAACCGAAGGGCCAAATGGAGGAAGACGGAGAGAGGGGCCTCTGACCAGGAGCCAGGAGCCAAGGAGCCCATGGCAGAGGTGACGCCCCCTCCAGTGAGAAACATCAACTCCCCGCCCCCTGGGGACCAGGCCCGGAGCAAGAAGGAGGCACTGGAGGCCCAGCAGAGGTGAGGCTGTGGGACTCTGGGCTGGTGGGCCTTGGGCAGCACTGCAGACACAGGGTGAGACCTCAATGTGATCTCCTTCCTTTGCCAGCCTGGGGAGAACAGTGGGTCCTGCAGGGCCTTTCTTCCCCTCCTGCTTGCCAGGGACTCTCCTCAACACAGCCACCTATGCCCAGGCCTTGTCCCATGTGGCCTCCCTCAAAGGTGAGTCTGGGCTTGGCTGGGCTGGTGGGCGCGACCTTGTAGGGTGGTGGAGGTTGTGTGACCCGCCTGGGTCTGTGCTCAGCCGTCCTTGCACCTGGGCCTGTGCAGCTTCCTCTCCTCCTGTCAGTCACAGCTGGGGCCACTGGTGCTGTCCAATGCTATCGCGGTTGCTTCCTAAGTGGCCTGTGGATGGAGAGAATGTCCTAAGCATCATTCCACCCACAAAGGACTGGTCCTAGAAGAGGCTGCCCTACCGTGACCTTCCATGTTTGCAGCTTCCTCCCACTCCCTGCCAACAAGTTTAGGTGCCAACCTGCAGCTCATGGGTGGGGCATGGACAGGGCAATCATCCCTGCTCCCAGCTCCCTCTCCATGGGTGCGGCCAGCCCACTTGCCTTCCCCAGGTTCCCTGAGGCCAGAGGTCTGAGCAGTTAGGATTTGTGGTTTTCCAGGATGTGCTCTCTTCTTTGTGGCTGTTGTCTTGTCTGAAGGATGGAAATCTTTAGGGTCATTTTGTTAGACTCAGAGACAGGAGTCCCTGTGGGGTTGGCCCTTGGGATTTCTGGAGCAGCCTCACTGGAATGGGCTCATCCAGTGTCTCTCAGATCCTGGCCCCAAACTTATTCCTTTGGTGACTGGGCTATGCAGCTGTGTTGGCCAGAAACAAAGCTGGGCCCCAGAGTGGGTCTAGGGGAGTGAGTGTTAGGGGGCTCGTCTGTCACAGGGGGTCTGGGAGGTGGGGGCACAGATACAGGCTGTAGGCTTTTTTTCTGATACTAGGAAGTGGGAGACATACCCTTAGGGTGTCCCCTGCTTGCTCTGCTAAGGCCTGGGGTTTCCCTCTGCAACAGGTGAGACACATACATGCACGCACACATACACACACACACACACACATACAGACATACAGACATACACATACACATGCACACACACATACACACACATACACTCACATACACACACATACACATACACACATACACACAGACATACACACATGCATATACACACACATACACACATACACAGACGTACACACAGACATACACACACATACAGACATACGCACACATACACACACACATACACACACACACACACAGAGTGGCAATCTGTGTTGCAAAGGTGGTATCTGGAGACGGAAGGAGAATATGACGGAGTCTCCCTAGACAGTTTCCAGGAAGGAGGAAAGGGATTCTGGGTGTAGGGAACAGCATATGCAAAGGGTTCCAGGTATGAGGGGGGTGCTCATGGGAGAGTGCCCAAAGATAGGGCAAGGGTGCCCACTAGGGGCCAGAGTTTGATGGCCCTGGATGCCAGGATCCTGAGTCAAGACTTTCCACTGCAGGAGATGTAGCCCTTTTGGCCTCGGGCTGCTTCTGAGTGGTCCAGGCAGCTGGGCGCATTCTCCGGCTCAGTTGGCTGATGTGAGTGGACAAGACTTAGCTCCATACGTGCTCCTGGTACTTCCTTCAGCTCCAGGGTCCAGGTGGTCAGGGGACCACATAGAACCCCCCCACTCCCCAACCCCATAGAGCAACTTTGAGACATATTAACAAGACACAGTGGGCTGCTTGGGGCTACAGGGGTGGGGGCAGCCAATTAGAAGGGGGACCCAGAAGGAGACTACCAGTGGGATGCTGGCATCATCCAAGGGGCTGGACTTGGCAAAGGAGCAATCAATTCTATGTCTACACAGCCCTGTCTGCTTTGGTGAGGGCCAGCTCTGCTCCTGAGAGTCACCTTCTGTTTTACAGATGAGGATCACTTGTCCCACTGTGGCCGCATTAGTAGGTAGTGATTCCCATGGCGTCTCTGATAGGCTGAGCTGAGGAGGTCTGCAGTGGCTGAAGGGGACTTGAGGGCTAGACTGCAGCCAGGAGGATGGGGAGGCTGAGGGCAGTGCGCGAGAGGGAGACAGAGCTGGGTTTGTGGCTCCCACACCCTGGGGGTGCTCGCAGCTCAGCCCCAACCCAGGACAGAGGCTGGTGTGGACAGGAGACGGTAGCGCTGAACTGGGTCAACTGGCCTGAGAGAATGTGGCCACACACATCTGTCCACCCTCTTCCTCTCCCCTTCGTCTCTTTCCTAAGCCCTTCTGCTGTGACCCCCGGAGCCTGCCCCATGCCTGCCTCGCTGGAGATGAGCTTTCCCCTGTTGCTGCCTTTGTTGCTGGATTTTGGCAGGTGCAGGGCCCTGAGGAAGTGGCAGGAATCACAGCATGCTCACCAAACTTGGATGTGTCTTTGTGCACTGTAGGGGCCCTGCAGGGGCAGCCAGTGCACCCCTGTGAGTTCCCCTTCCCGACTAGTCAGGCTGATGGTGGGTGCTTGGGACTGGGTGACACACAGCGTTTCCAGGGTCAGGCAGGTGAGGCGTGAAGTGGGCGTGTGCAGGTGTTATCCTTTTCTTAGTTACAAATGAACTCTTGCTCACTTTTCTTGAAACAGGAGTCCGTCTGGGTCTGTTTGTCATTTTCCCACTTCTGAGAGAGCCCTGGGTAGAAGGCACATGTCCCTACCACCAGAAGCAGCTATGCAAGGAGCCATGCTGGGGACACCCTTAGAGTCGGGTTGGGCAGAGGCAGTCTGAGGGGCCTTTGCTCACTCAAAGGGCAGCCGTTGCTCAGCCAGTTGATCACGGCTGCATAGGAATGTGGAGGCTGCACTGGCAGAATTGCTGCATTTTCCAGGGAAGCTGGAGATTTGTCTTTGTATTTGAAGTATTCCTGTCTTAGCTGGTTTAGGCTGCTGTAACACAGTGCCCTATGCTGGGTGGCTTAGACGCAGAAGTTTATGTCTCACAGTGCTGGAGGCTGGAAGTCTGCGATCATGATCCCAGCAGGGTTGGGTTCCGGTGAGGGCCCTCTTCTGGGGCTGCAGGCTGCCGACTTCTCCTTGTGGAAAGAAAGCAAGCTCCTCTCAGGCCTATTCTTAAGAGGGCCCCAGTCCCATTCATGAGGGCTCCACCCTCACAGCCAATGTCCTCCCAAAGACCCTACCTCTGAAAGCCATCACAAGATTTCAACCTATGAATTTTGGAAGGGACACAAGCATTCAGTCCGTAATAACTTCCATCTGTTAAATGTTGCCTCCAAGTCTTTGGGCCAAATTGGTAAGTCCTTGGTTGGACCTGCCACAGCCCTGCCGTTTTGTGACACCTCCTGGGTTGCAAGGGGCTCTCCATCCACCCCTCCCATCTGTGCTTTCTGAGTTCTCTCTGCATACCTGCCTCCTCCCCCTAGCAAAGCTGCCCTCCCTGCCTCATCCTGACACCTTCTCCGTCCTTGGCCCACTCCTGCCTGGCCTCTCTGAGCAGTGCGTTTTTAATCTCCAACATGCTAAGTCATATTGGAAAGGGAGGCAACTGAGCAATTATGGAAACTTGTCCTGTGCCCGGGCAACCTCCCGTCTAATTCTCATGGTAGTGTGGTCAGGATTACAGGAGGAGAAGGTCTGTAGTTGTACAACCAGTGGGTAAAGCTGGGATCACTTATGTGGGTCATAGCATATTTGCATTCTGGAAGTACCTGACTCCACTGTGGGACACCTTTGGAAGTGAAGTCTTCTGAGTTGCCAGTCAGAAGACCTTGGAATCAGCAGGTCAGTGCTGCCTTGCCCTTGGAGGTCTCTGCCCCAGGACCCTGGGTGGGAGGTGTGTGCCTCTAGCACAGTCAGCTTCTAACACCCCCAGGGTTCAATTCTCCCTGGGATCCCTCTCCAGCAGGTGGGACACACACACACATACACATCCACTGTGTTGTGTGTTGCAAAGGTGGTTTCTGTAGACAGAAGGAGAATTTGATAGAGTCTGCCTAGACAGCGTCCAGGAAGAAGGAGGGACAGGATTCTGGGTGTAAGGAATAGCATATGCAAAGAGTTCCAGGGGTGAGTAGGAGAACCAGACCCCTCTGGAGAACAGCTGGTGTGTTGGGTGCCTATGGGAGAATGCCCAGAGATGGAGTAAGGGTGGAACATGTGTTACGTGGCTTGGGGCCAGCACAGCTTTCTGACCCTTGCAGCTCAGTCTTCTCCTTTTCTTAGGTTTCCTCAGGCTGCAGAAATTAAGCACATTGCCCATTCTAGGCCTGGGCAAGGAATGACCCCAATTTTTTAGGTCCTAGCTCAGTTCGAGGAGCTCTGGGCTATGACACAACCTCCCTCATCTTCCCGCATCCCCAAAGGTGGTTGGGCAGAGCTGTTGGCTGAACCAGTTATCTTTTTCTCGGGCCTAAGCACTGCTTCCTAGGGACTGCTAGCCAACTAGGGGACTGGAGCAGCATGCACGCTGGTGCTAGATGGCACCTGACTGAGCTCTTTTATAAATGAGAAACTGAGGCTTGGGGAGGGGAAGTCACTTGGTTACACATCACTGATTCTGGTAGGTGTCCCCCTCGGGATGGAGGCTGCTGTCCTCAGATTCCTGATGTGGAGACACCATGGGAATCACTGCCTACTAATGGGGCCACAGTGGGGCGAGCAACCCTCATCTGTAAAACAGAAGGTGACTCTCAGGAGCAGAGCTGGCCCTCATCAAAGCAGACAGGGCTGCGTAGACATAGGATTGATTGCTCCTTTGCCAAGTCCAGCCCCTTGGATGATGCCTGGCACTATCAGACATCACTTTTTCATTCATTCCTTTGGATGAGCATGGCTGGTTGGGGACAAAGAGAGGCCTTGGGCATCCCCCCTTGCTGCTCCCCAGCAAGTGAGGACAGTTGAAAGTCTACTGATGGAGGGACTGGACTTGCCCAGGACGAGCAGAGACGAGGACCAATGTGGGATGAGCCCCTTTCAGCTCAGACATCCCAATCACTTATCCAAGCCCGTGGCAGCCTGCAACTCACCCAGAAGAAATGAATCAAAGTTGTTTTCAGCTCCCAGACCCAAATCAGTGCTAGTCTCCTTCCCCAGGCTTTGTGATCTTACTGGGATCATATAGCCCTGGATGGAAGACAGCAAATGTCTCTGGGTAGGCCACGGAGGTTCGGCTCATCCCTAAATAACCCCTGGGTGCTGCTCCCCTGTGACTGAGGATCCAAGCCAAGGATGTTCTGTGCTGCACCAGCCCCCAGCTAGAATGTGAGGCCAACGCAGGGCTCCCAATGCCCCAGGGCAAGACCTGTCCTCCCAGTGAGCACTTGGAGCACTGCCGAGAGCATTACATGTGGTTACAAATCAGAAGACTCTGAACTGGGGGTCCTAGTCTTTTGGTTCTAGGTATTGTTGGATGCGAAGTCCTAGTCTTACACATATTGAGAGAGCCTCCAGGAGCGTTTCCGGACTGGCTTAGGGGTTGAGGAGTTTGCTGAGTTCCTTTAAGTAGTGGTCCTTGAAATTCTTGGGTCCTTTAATGTAGTTTTATGGGTATTCATTTGCCCGAACATTCTTTGTCCTGGAAAGTGCTGTAAAAAATGGGAGCACGCTTGGAATCTGGGCTAACAGCTCCCCAGCAAGCACCACCAGAGGTAGGAAGGCAGACAGGGGTAGGTCAATGGCTCTAAGTGCAGAGGCTTGTGCTCAGGGACCCCCAACACTGGCCTCCCAGAGCACAGCACTGCAGGGTCACTGCCACACCTGCCTCCCACATGAGTGGGGTGGACAGGCTGGGCCTGGCAGCTCAGTGACATGCCCAGAACATCCTGGGGACTCCTTCCCCATCTAAGGGAAATGCCTGTGAAATACTCCACGGGGCCTCTAGATCACACTTTTTACTCTTTAGATCATTGAGTGGGGAGAATGGCCCAGAAAATGGGAAGGGGAGAAGATCTCTTGCCACTTTTCTGAGCTGTGACACACAGAGGAGCCAGAGGCACAAAACCCTGGATTATGATTTTCTTAGGCAATGAGACAGACTCATCTTCATGCCTTGGAAATCCCTGCTGAGGGCAGGGGTCTGGGACCCGGGGCAGCTAGAGGTCAGGGGAAGTCATGGTCAGGCTGGTGATGACCACTGTCCTTGTAAATCCCCACACTTCAGAACTGCCACAGCAGGAGGGCTGGGGCAGAAATCTGCCCATGCGCCGCCCCTCCACCGCATCATCATGCTGTGCTGGGGATTCTGAGGTTCTGCCAGTTGGGTTCGGTCAGGGCAGCTGAGCCACAGCTCTGGGACTGGTGTGCTGGGGATGCTAGGGCATCAGGATTGGTGCTGGAGCGTGCGGGGCAGCACGTGCTTGAGAAAGATGTGGCTGCCAAGGTCAACAGGGCTGCTTGGGGCCAGGGGAGCCAGGCAAGGGTTGGAGGCGGGGTATAGGAGATGGCAGCCCTTTTTGGGCAAGAGGTCCTGGCCTCTCCAGTGAGATGGCCAGGTGTAGCGTCCCTGGTACAGGTGTGGCAGGCCTGCTACCACATGGGTTACTGGGCGGGCTCCTGGGTGGCCACTGGGCTGCCCCATCAGCTAGTGAGGCAACTGGCCACCTCAAGTCAGAAAGCTGCCCACCAGGGACAGAGCCTGGTAATCGGAAACCAGGCTCTTGCGGGGATTTTCTCCTTTAATTCTGAAGCAGCGGACTAGCACAGCTAGTTTCCAGCAAGAGCCTGCCTGGTGTGAACCGTGGTTATTCCGTTTTCTAGCCACACACATCTTGAGTAAATCACTGAAATGCTCTATACTTCCGCCTGCTCATCTGCAGAACGGGGATCTTGATCATAATAGCACTGAGTTCATAAGACTGAATGAGGAGAACCCGAGCCAGAGCATTCGAGGCCCTCAGGACAGTGTGTAGCACGTGGGAGGTGACACTATCACTAGCCATCATTGAACACCAACTGCTATTGTTGCCCAGAGTCCACCATTCTCATGCCCAGCTGCAGTCCCTCGACCCCATTCACTTTTAAAGGACCCAATAAAGTATCTTCTTCTCCAAAACATCTCCCATTTATCTGAACTTTATTGCTACTGAAATTTGCCCTTTCCTTGTAACCCTTTTTGCTCCAACTTTTGACCACGTTGAGATGTCTTTTGTAGGATTTCCTGGTCGGGGCTCCCTGGGGTTTCATGCTGTGATGTGCTTTGTCCTCTGGGATGGCCAGGCAGGCTTGCTGGGCTCACTGTGGGCATGTTTTATTTTATGGAAACTCTCAAATGAGAAGACAGCAGGACCCTACTCCTATGCAGGGAGGATTAACATGACAATAATGGGCATCCAGAGAAAAATCTGTCCCAATACAAAGAATTTTCTTAGGCTGTCGTAATGGCCAGGATTGCACTCACAATTCATTAATGCAGAGGAGGTTATTAATGGCCAGGGAGGTGCTTGGGTTTGTTCTTGGGAAGTGCTGGCCACAGGCTGGGTGGGAGCGGCTGGGGCTGGAGAGCCACAGTCAGTGGAGGAGGTGCTCTCCCTGGTGCACTTAGCTGGGCTGCCTCTAACCTGTGATTCACAGAGCTGGGTGTGAGGTGGAACATAATTACAGCTGCCAGGGGAGAGCTTTCATAACTCACTGCATGCTCATGCCACGGGAGTCACAGCCACCCCCCAGCACCGGGTAGGGCTGTCTGCTGAGTGGTGGCATCACAGCTGACCTTCCCAGATGGGAGGGGGCAGCCTGCTGGGCAAGGTGGACGTGATGGGGACCCTCGTCCCCAATGTGATTCCCTAGAGTCAGGGCCCGAGGCCAGAGAATGGCGGCAGGACAAGGGAATAAGATTCTTGCCTTCCTCCTCATACCCTCTGGAGAGGTGAGATGGTTCCAGCCAGTTGCAGGTAAGGTCTGGGCTGGGAGGAGTCTGGGGACAGGCAGGCTGGAGTCTGGCCCCTTCTTCCTTGCAGAGGCCTTGCATGCAGTGAGAACTGAAGGAGCTTCTGTAGGTCATGTGCCTCGCGTGGTGCAGGCATATAGCGGTACTCACTAGACGCGAGCAATTGAGCAGCAGTCCTGGTCCTGCACTGAGTGTTTGAGGATGAAGGGAGGGATGTGCAGGGAGAGAGAGTGCAAGCAGAGGTCTGGCCATGGTCTTCCTAAGGGCAAGGCCCCTGCGTTAGCCAAGAATATTTTGCTTTGCTTTGGCCTTTGCCCTTGGGCTTCCAGGCCAGGCCAAAGTGTCCAGCTTCTGAGGGCTGCACTGGCCGTTACATTTGTCCACAAAGGCTGACCTCAGAGTCAGAAGTGACCTCTTCCTCCTCTGAGGCCCCCCGAAAGCATCTTTCCCCTCTTCTTCTTTAATGATGTTTTCTTTTGTGTTGTGATTAAAAAAAAAATCATGATGCTTAAAAAACATTAAAAATAATTTTTATAATGTTTTTATTGTAAAATAGAATATTTATTAGAAAAATACATGAAGCATGCACCTACAACTTCATTAATGGTTTCAAGCCTGCAAGTTACCTTGCTTGTACCCCACACTCTCAACTACATGCGACTTGTTTAGTGGGGAGTGGGGTCCTCCCCACTAAAGACACCACTATGCTGACTTTTATGATGACATTGCTTTACCATTGAAGTAGGCATTCTAAAACACTGTACAGGTTAGCATCCCTTATCCACAGTGCTTGGACCAGAAGTGTTTCTGATTTTGCATTTTTTAAAAATTTTAGAATGTTTGCATTTTACTCAGTGGTTGAGCATCCCAAATCTGAAAATCCTAAATCTGAAACACTCCAATGAACATTTTATCTGGGTGTCATGTTGGCATACAAAAGTTTTAGATTTATAGCGTTTCCAATTTTGGATTTGGCTCAGCTTATGTTTGCAAGATTTGTTGCAATTAGGTTTAGTCATAGATTCTTTGTGATATTGCATACACACAAGCATGTCTATGAAGACAGTTTGTCCATTCTTTTACAAGCTTATACTTTTCAATTTCTTTTACTTGTCTGACTGTGCTAACTGGAATTTTAGTACAGTATTGAATAGAAGTGGTGAAAACAGGCATCTGGTCTTATTCTAATTTTTTAAAGCTTTATTGAGATATAAATTGCATTCCACACAATTCATCCATTAAAGTGTACAATTTATAACGTTTAGTATATTGACCATTTGAGTGTTCACCATCACTACAATCAATTTTAGAACATTTTCACCACTCTGTAACCATCATCAGTCACTCTCCACTTTCTCCATTTTGCACAGCCCAGGGCAACCCTGACTCTGCCCTCTGTCTCTGTAGACTGTGGACATCTCATATGAATGGAATCATGCAATACATAGTGTGTGTGACCTGCTGTTGCTTTATTGATCTCATGACGAAGCTCTCAGGGTTTCACAGTTGTGTTTGCTTCCCTTTTTTTTTTTTTAAAGTTACCCTTAATCAAGTAAAGATATTTTCTTCTTGTCCTTCTTTTCTAAGAATTTTATCTTGATTATTATTTTTAAAAATCACTAATATTAATGAATGTTGAATTTCACCACTTCTGCAGCTGTTGAGCTCACTGCATGATTTTTCTTTCTCAATATATTAGTAGGATTAATTATATTGATTCGTTTTTTGAATGTTAAAACAACTGCACATTCCTGAAACAGACCCAAATTAGATGTGACAAGCTATCCTTTTTGCGTATTACTAAATTTGATTTGCTAATGTTTTCTTTAGGGTGTTTGCAGCTATGATCATGAGGAGATTGTCTTGTGATTTTTTTTTCTTATAATCTCCATTCCAGGTTTTGGCATGGTCTTACTTAACTGTGTTTGCCCCAAAAATTAGTATTATAAAATCGCAATTGTCATGTTATCTCTCCTTATTCTGAGGGCTGGCTGAGCTCAGCTGGGCAGTTCTTCTGCTGCTTTTCCTTAAGATCTCCTGTGAGGTTGCGGTCAGATGGCAGCTGGGCTTGGTGTATACAAGATGGCATTACTTAGGTGTCTGGGGCTTTGACAGAGATGCTGGGAGGCTGGACTCTCTCTCTCTTTCTCCACGTGGTCTCTCCTATGGTTAGCTTGGGGTAGAGTTGAATGGTAGTTGGGTACCAAGAGTGTAAAAGTAGAGAATGTCAGGTCTTCTTAAGGCTCACACCCAGAATGGGTACAGTGTCACTGCTGCTGCATCTACTGATTAAAACCAATTGCTGGGCCAGCCCAGACTCAGGCAGAGGGGACTGCACATGGGCATGAGTACTGGGAGGTGTGGTCCGTTGAAGAATGACTGCAAACACTAACTGCCACAGGTATCAAGGTTATGCTGGCCCCTGCCATGAGTTGGAGTGTTTGTTTTTGACCACCCATACTTCCAATTGTGACTATTTACACTTTAAGGGCACTAGTCACATCCAACACATCTCTAGATTCTTCTACTCATTTTTGCCTGAGCACAGAGTCTGGTGATAGGTAAAATGTAATGCAGTTTGGGAAAAGAAGGAAAGAATGTGCTGCTCTGGGCCTTGGAGAAGGTCCTCTCTTAGGAGACACCAAAGATATTGGCCCTGGCTCTGCACTGCCGGCCACCTGCTGTGCTCCAGAGACCACCCACTGAGCAACTACACTCTGCCAGACTTTGAACCATAGGCTGAGCATCTAGCAATGAATTAGACTCATCCCTGCCTGAAGGGTCTGGTGGGCTGGGGGGGTGGGATTGAAGAGACAGACAGGTCCACCAAGAATCCTAACTCAGGTAACAGACATGGACTCTCACTGAAGCAAGCAAAGGCATACAAATTGTGGGGAAGCCCAGAGGAGGGAGGAACTTTCTACACAGGAAGAAGTCTTTCCAGAGGAGGTGCTTGAGCTGTGCAGTGGGTGAGGGTCCCCCAAGCAGAGAGAAACATGAACACGGGGAAGAAGCCTGGCAGTGCTGCCTCCCTCTTGACACGGTCACCTTGGGGTGGATGCCAGGCTCCTCACTTGTGAAGCAAGGACTATAATGGCCATACCTAACGGTGTCCATGTATCTGGCACATCCAAATCCACCTAAGTGCTGGTAATTGTTGTTTGAGTCATGATGTTGAGGCCAAGAAGTCACTTGGGATCTGAATAGGGCTTAAGTTTGGATCGCTGAGGCAGAGGTTTCTCCTTCCTGCAAGCATTTACTCTCCCATGGGAGAGTCTCCCAGTACCCAGGGCATGGTGACTGGGATTCATGGTGTGTGGGCAGCACATGGGGCTCCAGGAAAGCAACACAGTCCCCCAGGGCCCCTGGCTTGTTTCTGAGGATACAGGTATTTGGGGAGCAGAGGACTCAATGGACAGAAGTGGTTGTTCCTCATGGGGAAAGTGGCTGGGTCAACCCTGGCTCTCCAGGCTTAGCTGTTGTCAGGGAGACAGGTGGAGAATCCCAGCACTTAAGATTTGTAAGGAATCTCCTTGATGAACATGTTACCACTGCTTCCACAGAATTTAGTGGGGGAAACTGAGGCCTGGAGAAAAGATAGAGCTGTTTAAGGTCACATAGCATGAACGTCAGAGGCACAACAATTCAGGGACCTGGGTGTGCCACCTTCCAGCCCCCTACACCCTGTATTGATGCTGCTCCTTTGACAGGCACCTTCTGTCATCTTCTGGCTGGAAAAACTGCAAGTCACTTTCCAGAAGCCATTTCCTTTGGGTGCTGATGGGTTTGCCCTTCCTGCTAATCAATGGGGCCCTGGAGTGCACAGAGCTGAGCAGAAGGCTCTGGCTGATGCCAGAGGCAGCAGGAGAAACAGCCTGCTCGTGTGGAACTCTGGCTGCCACTGGAAGGAGGGAGGGTTGTGTGAATTGGCATCTGACTGCCAGGAACGTGCTTCCCTGTGGCTGCTCTGTCTGTGCTGGGGGTCCTTGGATCTTGGGGCTGCTGTTGTTATTTGTTTGACCCTGCAAAGACATCCAAGCAGAAATAGAACACGTGCACTGTCCCTGAGACTGTGCCGCAGCATAAGGTTCTGGTTGGGATGGTTGGGATGGTTGGCTGAGTTGATCCCCATCAATGAGTGTTTGCTGAGTGAATAAGTAAGTGTTAAGACAGAGGCCTTACACATAATAGGTGAAATCAGGGGAAGGGTGGGATTTAGAGTTGATTCCACCAAAAACCCTTCCAAATTAGCCCAAGGATTTTGGCATTAATCAGATTGGGTAACTTTGTTAAGAATACAGCTTTTCTTTCCGTGGGGTATTGAGGAAGCTTAGAACCTGGGAGAAGGCAACTTTGAGGAACTAAAATATGGCAATTTGTTTAAGAAAGATAGATTCTCTCTCCTTTTCTCCCTTCACCAAATATTCACTGAGTGTTTACTTTGTACCAAAATGGGACAGTTTTGTTCTGCAATCAGGGCTGTGAGAGTGGATCAGGGTGGCACATACATCAAGTCTGTTAGGTGAGCTATGTGCAAAAACAAACACAGCTCATGGTGAGAAGACAAGAAATAAACATAAAGCAAGAGGAGGAGAAAGTACTTCGGGGTTCCGTTAGCAGAAGACCGTGTGTCCAAGGCGTGAATTTGGCCTTGTTGTTTGTTTGATTATTGGTGTCTGTACTTAAACACAGCAGCTAAAAATATGCTTAAATATTGTAGGCATTACCATTTAAACTCTCCATGTGAACTATAAGGAACTGATGTTGTGACTCACAAAATGTTTATTAGTTCATTTATTTTACCATACAGTGAAAAGAAATAAATACGGTGTTTGCGTTAGATGTCTCATACATCCGTGCATTCATTTCCCGTTCAACTCTGTTACACTAACCTGAACATTTAACAGGAAAACCATATGTGAGCACTCTCCTTGTCACCAGCATTGGAGTCCATGTACCTTTGTGATGAAAATGTGCTGCTGGCAGAGAAGAGACAGAGCTAACTTAATTTTTCCTGTCAGTCTTGGTAGTAGATCAATTAAACTGCCAAGGAGATCAAATATTTCAGATTGTATTTATTACATTAAGTATTTATATTCAGGCCAAACCTTTAAAGCATGATGTCATATAGGAATGGAGGCTGATTAGATCAATTCAGCAGAATTTGCTGTAACTTAATGGAAATCAAATTGTGTGTTTTAATTTAGTGTCCAGGAGGCAGTAGTGTGTTCCAGGCTGCATTTAAGGACCAGAGGACTCTTGCATAGGTTTTTGTGATGGCACAAGTCTGCCAGGGGGAGGAAGGGAGTCATGGCCTTTTAGGGGGTTCACGGGATGGGGGCGGGCAGGAAGGGACTCACTGACTTCTGTCTGTACAAAGGGGAGGGAAGATAGATAAACAGAAAGTTGCTGGTGAATCTCATGGCGGGCCCTCAGCCCCATGTTTGCTGTCAATACCCTGAGTGCAGACGGAGGCCATTAGCCATCTTGGAGTCTTCTTTGGGTGGTGAAGACACGGTCTTTATTCCTTAGCAACCTGTGTGGGACTCTGTGCTAAAGGGGAACATCTGTCGCCATCATCCGAGTGAGAGGAGACAGGAAATCACAAACTCCAAGGAGGACACCCTTTCTATGAGAGCAATACCTGGTCAGTTTAGAAAGAGCAAAACTTACAATAAAACACAAATAAAAAAATTCATAGCCTCAACACCCAGAACCAGCCACTGTGAATATTTTGATATTGGAACATTTTAAATGTCATTTATGAATATACATATCTCTAATAAACATATATTTAATCACTTATAAATTAAAAAGTTTAAATTTAAAATTTTTCTATTTCTAAATAAATTTATATTTGAATACATACACCTGTGATGCTAGATTGATGTGGTCTATGGCTACATATATACATATGTATACTACGTGCATATACATGTGTTACTGTATGTGGATATGGAACATCTTAGTCCGTTTGGGCTGCTATAACTAAATGCCATAAACCTGGGGGCTTATAAACAGTGGAAATTTGTTTCCCATAGTTCTAGAGGCTGGGAAGCCCAAGATCAAGGTGCTGGCAGACTCAGTGTCTTGTGAGGGCACTGGATTAATAGAGGGCGCTTTCTGGCTGTGTCCTCATATGGCAGAAGAGGAAGAGTCAGGGCAACCCTCTGGAGTCTGTTATGAAAGGACGTTAGCGTCTGAGAGCTCAGTGCTTGTGACTTAATCATCTTCCAAAGGCCCCACCTCCCAATGCTGTCACCTTGAATTTCAACATATGAATTTTGGGGTGGGGGGACATCAACGTTTAGTCTATTGCATGTGTATGTATTATACACTCGAGTACATATTCCAGAATGAATACATGTTGACTAACTGATGACTTACTGCTTTTTTACTGTTCCTTTACCTGTTTTTTAACTGTCCTATTTCATTAGTACCTTTTTTCATGGTACTAAGTATCCTCCTTTAATATAATTTGTCATAGTTGCAGTGTGTTCTATATGAGTATAACTTATTCAGCCAGTTCCCTATTATGGGGCCATTGGTTGATTCATGGTTTTTTTGTTGATGAAAGTGACTTCCCTAGTAGCTAACTTAATGTTTAGCCCATTCATAATAGCTTAAAAAATTTTAAATTTATCTTTAAAAAATATTATTTGCTAATCTTCTCTTTATTGTTCAAATTTTAGTGCATGTGCTGCTGAAGTGAGCACTTAATAGCTTTTTGATAAATTAAAAAAAAACAAAAATGAAAAAATACTCTGTTACTCCCTTCTAGAGCCCCGTGTCTACCAATCAAGTAATTAAGAGGAGGCTTTGAAAGTTTGTTTGGCTTACTCTTTAAAATTCTCTTGGCAGAATAAATTACTATACTTTTTGGCCAGATGAGAAGATTTCACCAAAGAACAAATACAGCTGTGAAAAAGTGTAGGACTTGTGCTGAAGGCAGGGCGGGCACACAGTACTGGTGAGCGCTGTCACCATGTACACGCTATGTGCATATGTGTAGTGTTACGTGTGTGTGTGTGTGTACTGTTGCAGGTCTTGTGCCCATCGTGGTATCCTCTGGAAGATACTCAGGACAACTTGGGTTCTACAGCTGGTCATAGAAATGAACTGGAAATTGGAATGAGCTGTGAATTATGACTTAAAATTGTCCATTAATTTGCATGGGGTTGTGGAAATAATGGTTTGAGGATTAAGTACTAGGTGCTTTATAGAATTTATCCCCGCAGTTGGTGCGTTAAGGTGCAAAAGCTGAAGCTTGGGAAGATGAAGGTGGGTCCCATGTCTGGTTAACAGTGGGGCCAGGGGTCACATTTCTTCTGACCACCTTCTTCTTCTGATTGCCTTCTTCTGCCCTGGCCAACTGCGCTGGACTTTATGGCCCCAGAGACTTCCTATTGTCACTTGTTGATAGGATTTCCATAATGATGACTTGGTTTTGGGGTAGACCTTTTCTAAGTGTGTTCGTCATCTTATGATGTAATAAAGAGGGGGTGAGTAGCTCCTCTTATGGCCAACTCAGTGGCCCCATGACTCACAGTCACAGGCTTGGTGCAGTTTTCAAAGTCCTGTCAAACATCATGTCATGTGATCCGTAGTCGCAGCTATGATGGCTTCGGGCCATCCTGGATACCGCTCTGCTTGCCTCTATGCAAATGCCTATATGCAAATTTTGAATGTTTTGGGCTGTTTTACAAAATTTTGTCTCTTTTCTCAGTATTAACAACCAATGTGTCTACCACTAGTGGCCACATTTCTTTCTAGTTTGTGGCAGTCTTGGAAATCAGACAACTTACGTTAGAAATGCACTTTGTGATAGGAGAATATTTAAGCATTTGGTGAGGGTCATGAGCACACTTCTTTTCTTCTTCTTCTTCTTTTTTCTTTTCTTTTTTTTTTGAAACAGGGTCTTAGTCTATCATCCAGGCTGAAGTGCTGTGGCAAGACCTCAGCTCACTATAACTCCGCCTTTTGGCCTCAAACGATCCTCCCACCTCAGCCCTCCTAGTAGCTGGGACTACAGCTGAGTGCCACTACACCTGGCTTTTTATTTATTTATTTTTTGAGATGAAGTCTTCCCCTGCTGCCCAGGCTGGAGTGCAGTGGCACGATCTTGGCTCACTGCAACCTCAGCCTCCTGGGTTCAAACAATTCTCCTGCCTCAGCCTCTGGAGCAGCTGGGATTACAGGTGCACACCACCACGCCTGGCTAATTTTTGCATTTTTAGTAGAGATGAGGTTATACCATATTGGCCAGGCTGATCATGAACTCCTGACCTCAGGTGATCCGCCTGCCTCAGCCTCCCAAAGTGCTGGGATTATAGGTGCCTGCCACCATGCCCGGCTAATTTTTTTTGTATATTTTGTAGAGACAGGGTTTTTCTGTGTTGCCCAGGGTGGTCTCAAACTCCTGGGCTCAAGCGATCCACCCACCTCAGCCTTCCACAATGCTCTGCCTCTACTTGAGCACACTCTTCATGGCCAAAGTGCATGAGCTTTGGGTCTGGATTTTCATTTGGTAACTATTTACTAATGAGTCACCCTGGGAACCCCAGAAGCTCCATCATGTTATTTCAAGTTCTCAGCAGTATTCAGGGTCTATGAAATTGTTTGTGCAGGCAGCATATTGGTACTGTTAGATCACTGAGGAATCAAGAGGCAATTTTTTAAGAATCCTACTTGTGAAAATCATTCTTTTCCTTTGCCAAAAATGGCTATAGAATTCAAGGAAGATGCTGGTTGTTGGACAATTAACGTGTGTATGTGCCCAGATCACTGTAGTGTCTGTCCCCACCACTGCTTTTCTCTTTAGAGTGATGACAGAGGTGTCTGTTGATGGGAGACATAAGGCAGAGTGTGAGTATCACACAAGAGAGGACTTTACCCTCCCTTTTTCTGCAGGTTCTGCCTCTGCTAAGGATACCCACAACCCTGTGGGGTGGCAGTGAAGTTACTGTGCAGTCGTATTGACCACATGCTCGATTGCTGAGCCACGTTTTCTTTGTGCAGTTGGGTCCTTGGATGCAGATCACAGACTTTATACTCTTCTGTGTTAACCATCTCACTAGATTTGTCCCCCGTTTGCTTTTAATCTTGTCTCTTACACAGATGACCTCTCTCAGTCTCGCCTAGACCTCTGTCCTGGATCCACACATATTCCCAGTTCTCATTCACGTCTCAGCAGGGCCAGGGAAAGCCCCTTTGGCAGCCTCTGAGGACCTCCCTTCAGATGGCCAGGTCTCATTTGCCACATACCTGGGTGTGACTGTTCCCGTGTTTTTGCGTCCACCTGCAGGCATCCACCCTCTTTGACGGATGCTTTCGCTGCAGTCCAGGCTTGGGGTGCAGATGAGGAAAGGGAGCCATGGCATTGTGTGCCCAAGGATATGTTTTTTTGAGACAGATTCTTACTCTTTCACCCAGACTGGAGTGCAATGGTGCGATCTTGGCTCACCGCAGCCTCCTCCTCTCAGGTTCAAGCAATTCTCCTGTCTCAACCTCCCAAGTAGCTGGGACTACAGGTGCATACTACCAGACCCAGCTAATTTTTGTATTTTTAGTAGAGACAGGGTTTCACCATATTGGTCAGGCTGGTCTCGAACTTCTGACCTCAGGTGATCCACCCACCTTGGTCTTTCAAAGTGCTGGTATTACGGGCGTGAGCCATTGCACCCAGCCCCAAGGCTCTTGTTGCTCAGTGTGCACCTATCAGGGTCAGCTGCCTGCTGGGGAACTCCACCACAGCCCCACCACTGGGCAGGAGCTGGAGGGACTTGTGAAAACCCTGTGAACCTTCCTTAGGCAAAGGCCCAGCGGGTACAGTGCGTTGAAGGTGTCAGCCACATGGATATGAGGCTGGGTGTGGCTGGGTGAGTGTTCGGTGTCCTGAGGGGCTTTGGAGATTCTTGATCCCTGCAGGATCCATAAAAACAGCCCCTGTTGCCCTGTGTGCACTTTCCTCTTCCTGGGCCACTTTGCCCTCAACTCCCCTCTGGCCAGTATACTTTTTTAAAAGAACTATCTTATTTTCTTTTTAATTGTGGTAAAATACACGTAACATAAAATTTACCGTCTTAACTGTGTTTAAGCGTATGATTCAGTCATGTTAAGCACATTCCTGCTGTTGTATAGCCCATCTCCTGAACTCTTCATCTTGCAAAACCGAAGCTCTGACCTGCCAATTCCCACTTCCCCTCCCCCACCCCAGGTCTGTGTCATTCTACTTCTGTCTTTGGAGTTTGAGTACTCTGGGAAGTACTCAAACAGAGTACTTTCCAGAAGAGGACTCCTGCAGGATTTGTTCTTTTTGTGATAGGCTTATTTCACTAACATAATGTCTTCAAGGTTCACCCCTGTTGGAGAGAGTGTCAGAATTCCCTTCCTTTGAGGCTGAGTCATATTCTATGGTATGTACAGTCCTTATGGTTTTTAACCACAGGGTCCTTGGCTTCACCTGGTCCTCAGTTTCTCATTAATCAAATGCTGTGTGTGTGTGTACATGGGGGGTGAGCTACGCATGCGTAGACTCTTTGCTTTGCTGCAGCCTTGGTTCTGTGAGTTAACTTATTCCTCTTAACTTCCAAGTTTGCATTTTGAGGGCCAGGAGTATAGTTATGGGTGGCTTTCTTAGAGGCCACTGCAGTTATGACCTGTAGCTATGGCTCCAGGGGAAGGAGGCTCTGTCACTTCTACGTCTGCCACATGACTGGATTTGCCACTAAGTCACAGAACATTTAACTCACCATTGACACTTACATTGGAGCAAGTCCCTCGCTGGGGTTAATAGCCTGAGAGGGATTGAGCCCACCTTTCTCACCTGGTCTGATCTAGGGCTGGCTACCCAGGGCTAAGCCTGAGGACAGTGGCCCCTTCCAGGTCCCCAAGAGCCTGTAGCCCCAGCGAATCTCTGCTCTCAGATGTGCCTGCTGGGTCTGTCTTCAGCCTTCCTTCTTTTTAAAATTCATTTAAAATTAACATTATGTTTCTAAGTTTAAAAGAAATTTGTTTTCATTGTAGAAAAACAAGAAAAATTCTATATAGACACAGAGAGGAAAATGCAAATCTACAGCATATATTCTCCAAGGGGGACCACCATTCTTAAGAACTTGGTGTTTTCATACCTTAGGTGCTCCTCACCAGCAAGCACCCTGGGGCAGGGAGACTTGGAAGAGAGACAAGGCCCCATGGGGGTGGGTCCTAACTGTCAGGAAGGCCTGAGGCTCATAGCAGGCATTGTTCCCAGCAAAAAGTGCCATTCCTCATGAGAGTCTCCCAGTGGCTGATATCTGGTTGTGGCTATGCCTATATAAGAGCCCCTAGAAGAAGTGGAGCAGCCAGGCCCTGGGGTTTGACCAAATGCATGACAGGCCAGAGGCCAGCGGGCCTGCAGGGCAGTAGGGCCAGTCTCAGAGCTCCCTTGCACACTCTGCATGTGTGCTGCCTCACACTCGTCTTGGTATCTGCTGCCTACTGGATCAGCCCTCAGTCAAACTCTAGGTAGAAGGTGAAGCTGCATTTAAACCTCCCATTACAACACAGAAGTGGGAAAGGCCACCAGGAGGTTCTGATCCATTTCTACAATAAACTGTGTAAATTTGCAGCCTCAGTTTCCTTACCTGGAGAGGGGGATGAGCCATGCCTACCTTCAGGGTGGCCATAATGTTAGGAGAGGAGCAGCAGGTGGTAAAGGTGAGCTTCCCTGTGCCTCTCAGCAGGCTTGGCAAGGAAGAGGAGGATTTTTGAATGTGGCTGAGGGGAGTAGAAGGTGCCTGGCTTTGGCACTAGGAAGCCTGTGTAAGGAGAGGAGGGTGGGGACGTCCCAGCTGCCAGAAAAGCTGGTGCAGCTGCAGCTGCCCCTGAGGCTGATCTCTAGAAGTGGCGCTGGGCCTTGGTGGCCTTCCAGGCCCCAGTGAGCACAGGCATTTGTCTCACAATTACTGCCCCTTGGTGACTCGAGGAAAGACTCCAGAGCATGCTCAGAAAGGCAGGACAACAGCTCAAATCTCACTTGCAGCCTGTGGAGTTGTCCAGGACTGCAGGGGAGCTGGGACACAAGGGTGCTGACCTTGGTGCTGACCTTGCTGAGGACAGACCTTAGCCCTGGCTGGGACCACTTCAGAAATTCCATCGCCACGTTTTCCATTATTACCAGCCAAGAGGCAACACGTGGGTGAGAAGGACTGACATGGGCTTGGACCTATACTAAGCACTTTCCAAACTGATTCCCTCTGAGGTTCTCAAACCTCAGTTCATGACGCCCCTGGGCCATTAGCAATATTTAATGGTTAAAGTTCTGTTCATTCAATGGTTAGGTCCAAGCAGCTCACTAAGTATGCCCTGACAACTTAGTAGCCATTTGAAAAATAATACTTATAAGTTGAAAGCAAAATAATTTTTTTTATTATTACTTTTTAGAGTCAGGGTCTTACTCTGTTGCCTATGCTGGAGTGCAGTGGTGCAATCACAGCTCACTGCACCCTTGAACTCCTGGGCTCAAGTGATCCTCCTGCCTCAGCCTCCTGAGTAGCTAGGACTATTGGCGCATACCACTGTGCCAGGTTAATTTTTTTTATTTTCATTTTGTAGCAATAGGGTCTCGCTATGTTGCCCACGCTGTTCTTGAACTCCTGCGGTCAAGCGATCCTCCTACCTCAGTCTCCCAAACTGTAGAGAGCATAGGTGTGAGCCACTGTCCTTGACTGCTTTCATTTTAAAATTCCTTTCTAAGGGGCTTATGTGCCTTATAAGCCTTGTATAGCATCTCTAATCTTGGAATCTTATTAGACTTTGCCACACGTTTTATATTCCAGTGTGGAATTTTGTGTGGTGCTTGCAAAATCCAGCTTCACAAAGCGATTACATTCTTGACAGGAATGCAGCAGGATCTCATGGTGAGGCCGGGAACTGCCTGTAGTCAGCAGCTTGCCCAGCACCTGACACGTGTGGCTGGCAGGGTTTTCCTCCATTCAAGGTATCCCTGCAGTGCCCCAGTGAGTTCTTAGGGGTGCCTTGACACAGTTTAGGAGTGTGGGATGACTTCATGGGGTCCTCCTTATGAACCTGTGATGTAGGTATTACCCCATTTTACAGATGTAGAGACTGAGGCTTAGAGAAGCCAAGATATTGGCCTAAGGCCATACAGCTTCTTGGCAAGGGAGCCAGGACTGGCCAGGTGTCCCTGATGCTCTGACAATCCTTTGAGCTATTAACTAGGTCCCTTAGTTGTGTGTCTTTGAGGTTCTGAGCACTTGTCCTTCTCTCTTTAGTATCTGGCACCGGAGGGAATCAATCTTTCTGTCCTTCAGAACTCAGACTGTTCCCCCCATCACCCAGCCCTGAGAGGCAGAAAGTGGACAGTGATGGGAGCCTGTTGTTTTTCCTTTTTCCAGGGGGCCCACTGTGCTCTTGCTGCGTCCCAGACCCCATGGGACTCTCCTTCCTTCCCACTTATGGCTGCCAGAGTAACCGCACGGCCAGCGTGGCCGCCCTGCGCATGAAGGCCCGTGAGCATTCAGAAGCCGTCCTGCAGTCGGCCAACCTCCTGCCTTCCACCAGCAGCAGCCCTGGCCCTGCTGCCAAGCCGGCACCCCCAGATGGCAGCCAGGACAAGACCTCTCCCACCAAGGAACAGATCGAGGCAGAGAAGAGTGTATGAGGGTCCACAGTGCCCAGCCCAGCATACCCTCCCCCTGCCCTGCTTCTCCCAGCCTCAGCCCCTAAAGAAAACCCTCCAAATACCGAGGAGAAGCCTGTGGCCTCAAGGCCTCTGCATGGACCGAGGACGGGCAATGAGCCCCATAGCTCCCTTGGCACCTGGAGGGTCCCTCTGGAGTCCCACCAGTGGGGCTGTGTTGCCCTGGCTTCTTTGGCAACAGATCCCAATGGCACTTGGTGGCAGCAGAGCCCCCTCTATGAGGAGCCTCCCTGGGGTTTCCATCCAGGCCCAGGGTCTTGGAGGGAGGTAGATTCCTTATCCGTCTCCCTTCCTGTTTCCTCCCTGGGCCGCCTTTGAAGGTCTTGTCAACCCCAGAAACTGTGGCATGGGCTGAAGTTTCATGATAAGAAAAGGGCCTGTCCCCTTATGTTGTTTAAGAACTGGGGAACTGGTGGAGCCCCAACTGACTCTTGCTCCCCTGGACCAAGACAAGCAGCAATGCCCCTTCTCTTGTTGGAGAATATTGGTTGTGGGCGTGGTTAGAAGGTGAGAAGATGTAGGGTAGGGAGGGGCCAGCAGGACACAGCCTATCCTAGAGGCCCAAGGTGGCTCTGACCCAGGAGATCTCACTGGCACATCTGGCCAGGGGGCCGGGCTAATCACCCAGGCCACCTACTCCATGAACTGGGGGCTGCTGTCCTGACACTGTGGGCGTGGCCCCTGTACCTGAGGCACTCACGTGCAGGCCTGTCCTCTCTCCCAAACAGACCTGTGGGTTGGTGAAAAGTTGAGCAACTAAAAAGCAGCTCTCTGGTTCAGGAGGGCCTGAGGGCCCTTGGAGAGGGAAGAAGCCCTTCAAGAATGGCTCTGAAATAATTATGCATACAGATGAACTACCTTTCCCCAGATGCCTGGCTCATAGAGGAGGCTCTTCAGTGGTGTTTTTTACTGGGGAGCGGGGAGTAGGAAAGGAGACATGAGCGGCCTATGTGCAGAGATGGAGCACGGGGAAGACCGTGTTCTCACAGTGTGGAGAGCATTAGTTCCAGAGGGCCAAATTTCACTGCAGTTTCTGTTTTGGTATAGTGTGGCTGTTTTGTCTGGTGTGGATGGTGACCTGGAGGAGATCCAAGGGGAATGTGCAATAGCATAAGCTCTGCCACTTTCTGGCAGGGGTGCCCGGCACCTGAAAGGTTGCAGTCTTTGGTGGCTTTTGCTGACAGTGTTTCCATGTAGACAGTTATTGCCTTCATGATGGTTACTTTGTTTTCAGTTATCATCAAAAGGTTCTACCTTCAGATTTCCTGTCCCCTTTTTACCTTTCCCCACCCCATGACCCCCAAATAATACTCCTGAGTGTATCGTGCCTCGCCTATGATCACCATGAAGCATTTGATAAAACACACTGTCTCCTTTAAAGAAAAAAATCAAATCCTTCTTCCTGCTGTATTTTGCTTGTTGAGTATAAAGATGAAATGATTTGCCAAAAAGCGGCAAAGTTGCTTCCGTTTCCCTGTAATTACGAATGTTTGGTTGAAGGATGTAAGCTCGAGCCCTTACGTACACTAACTCTTCAATCTAATTGTTTGATTAAACTCGTATTTCCTCCAGAAAGGTACATAAATAAGTGAACTGTTGAGCAAATTAAGAATACTTAACAGCATTGCATCTGAAAAGTAGTTATGCTGATTAAATTTTGTGTCCTTGAGGACTTTCAGGAAATTACTTTTGATCGTCAATAACACAATTAAGTAAACTACACACACATTAGCATGAATAATTGATAAGAAATTATGTATTACCACGAAGCACTGATTTAATAATTCATGATGCGACACTCTAGTGACTGTGCAAAACTGGATCATATCGAAAAGTCTGCCTGATGTTACTGAAAGAAAGGAAAGAAAAATGAGCACCAAACCTCTGCAGAGATACTGAGTACTTAGCTTTGTTGTACAAAGGCAAAAAGTAATGATGCATGATGTAGTTTCTGTTTGTTTAAATACCCAAATAAATTTAGAGGAGTTAAAAGAAAGACCTAAAAAGCTCAGGTCCTCTCTTTGTTCCTCCCAGCCTTGAGGCTGCAGGGCTGGGTGGAGTCTGCGCTCTCCGACCTTCCACTTTGGCCAATGTGCAGATGGAAACCTTCTGGAAACTTCCAGGAGGAGGGCATTGAGGACTTGGCTCAGGAACCTTTTAGTGGATGCTGGGACAAGACAGGGGCCCCTGTGCAGGTCAGAGGCCTCCCCAAGGCATTGACGAACACTGCCTCGCAGGGTCATTCTTGCTGGAGCCCCCGTAGGTTGCCCTGTCTGCAGAAGTTCATCACGTGACTGTAAAAGACTGTAAAAGGGCTTCAGTGTGAGAAGGAGGCTCGAGCCCCCAGGGATTGATTGATTAATTAATTATTATTATTATTCATTTATAAGTTGAGGCACACTGAAGTGTATTCCTTAATGCACTCCAGGTTATGGGAAAGGAGCCTAGAAATCACTGAAGTTGGACTGAGGCAGCAGCCTGGCCTTGTTGGGGGTGGCAGGGAGTCAGGGTGGGCAGCCCTGGCATAGGATCTGGAGGACTTGGGGGCTCCTCCTCCATTCCTCAGTGAATGCTCAGTGTCTGACCTCTCAGACTGTTAGAAAGACCTCCCTTTAACTCTGCCACTGTCTCATCGCCTGGAAACTTTACAGAGGTTAGCACATTTAATCCTAATGGCCAACCCACAAGGCAGGTCCTGTGATTCCTATCTCACAGGTAAGGAAACCGAGGCATGGTAAGGTTGGCCAGCTTCTGTGAAGCTGCATAGTTGATAGCCTCTGACAAGAAGAGGGAGAGCTCGGCTTCATTGGCTGTCACACAGTGAGTGGTTAATAAATGACTTGATGAGGTCAACCGGGCTCAGTCTTCAAGGCCAGGAGGGCCACGAAGGCATATGAGGACCGGCTGGTCCCAGCAGGTTTCATAGACGGTGAGTCACGGTTTACCTTTGCTCACTGTCTTTTGGGTTCTGTCCTGGATGGGCCTGTGGGAAGGGAGGAAAAACCACCCCAGGGCCTTGTCAATCCTCAGTGTCTCCCTCCCCTGGGTCCAGCCTGCCCGCCTTTTATCTGCCTCTGGGCCAGTGCACTTGGCCTTCAGATGTGTGCCTGTCTAAGAGCAGGCCCCAGCAGCAGTCCCTGAACTCAATGGTGCCCAGAGCTTCTGGGCCTCTCCGATGGATATTCTAGCAAGACGGGACACCAAGAAGACATTTCCCTTATGTGGACACCAAGAAAGTTTCCCTTGTGTGGACTGGTTGAGTCTCAGGACTGCCTGTTGTGAGACTCAACCAGTTCACATAAAGGAAACTTTCTTCTTAATTTTCTGGCTTCACCAGAAAAAGTGAAACCTTTACAAATTCAGAGCTTGGTTGAAGCTGGTTAAGAGTGTGTTTCACTTGTTCAGAATCCTGGCTCTAAGGGCTGTGTGACTCCTGGTGAGTCACCTTGGCACCGGCTGTTTGAAGATTAAATGAATGGATAGCTACATGGTGCCCAGCATGGATGAAGTGCAGTATAAAGGCCAGCTCGTGTTCCGCCAAGCCTCACACGTCAAAGGCTTGAAGAGTGAAAACCTCACTTTCCCAAAAGGAAACGATGGAATGGCTCTCAGCTGCGCCTGAGCCTGCAGAGGGAGTTGGGATTGCCACGCCCTTTCCTGAGCAAATTGTGTGTGCTGTATGAGGGCTGACTTCCAGGAGGAGGCCTGTGCCCAGGCACTTGAGCCTGGAAGGGAATCTGTGGTACCCAGAGGCAGGGGTGGGCATGAGGCTGGGGTGGGGGAGAATGTCTTAGAGAGAGCTCTTCTAGTGGCAAGTACAGGGAAGCACTGAAGCCAGTTTATGTCAAAAAGTGCCTTTATGAGGAAGATACCAAGTGATCTCATGGAGCTCAGGATGGCTGACACTGTAGTCCTGGGACCCCAGTGAGACAGCCACCAAGAAGCAGGGGATGGTCAGGAACCTCCCTCCTTTTTCCCTGCGGATCGGCCCCCTCTGCTCTCTCACAGCCATCAGCCAGGCAGGGCTCACTGTGGCTTTCCAGTCTCAGTCACACCCCTTGGGGACTTGAGCCGGTAGACACCTCTGGTCTCGTCAGGAGTGGTCAGTCATGGCCACTGTGGCCCTGCCCTGCTCTGGGGAGGGGACGTGGCTCTCAGAGTCTCTGGGCTGGGGATCTGGACTGACACGCAGAATATGCCCCCAATAGCCCTGGGAGGACGGCACCAGAGGCAAAGAAGGGCCCAGATGTGGAAAACCCAGTCCCTGCTGAGGCAAGTTAAACCCAAGGATGATAGGTCCCCCTAAGAGACTATAAGGGCTTATATTATTGTTTTTTAAAAATGATAATATAGCTTTATTCTGGGCTCCACTCATGAATACTGTCAGTCTACTTCAGAGAATTCCACATTTGGCTGTTTTTCTCATCAAGACTTGGCCAAATACCTTCTACAGCAGCTCCTGCGAACTCATATAGAAACGGAGGGTGTGCCTGCGGCACCCAGGAAGCTCAGAGGTCCTAGGGCTGTGGAACACCCAGGAGTCCCTTTGAGCAGCTCTCTGCTGTCCACCTGTGTCCAGATCACCCTCCCAATGACAACAAAGCCCTGGCTTCTGAGTTTGGACCGTTTGGCTCCAGCACCACCACCTGCTGTCTGAGCGGGATGACACACTCAGTGCTGGGGTGGCCGGTGCTTGGGGCCTGCAGTCCTCATGGCCAAGAGCAGCAGCCCCAACTACCCTCCCAGCCTGAGCTGTTCTGGCAGAGGCAGGCCCACTGGCTCTCAGTCCCATAGCAGGGGGGAGGGTATTGGGTTTGGATAAGCCAGAATTCATCCCCCAGCCCCCAGGAAGAGCATTTTAGAGAAGGTGGCTGCCCCTGCCCAGATATGGACTTTTTAGCTGCCTCTTTCTGAGCCACCTCAGGACAAAGCGAGGCATCTCGGTGGAATGCAGCATTGGCTGTGCCCCGGAAACACCTGGGGTCTCTCCTGCACCCTGCTGGATGGCATGAGGAGACTGGCCTGGGAGCCCAGCCTGTGCCTGCTGCCGCTGCCTGCCGTCTGTTCTTAGGCCTCGTAGCTGATGGCAGGGCCCCTGCCGGGTGAAGCTGCTTCTTGTCAGAGCTTGGTTGTGTGCAGGATGGGCCATTGCCCTTTAGCACACCTCCTTAGGACCTGGGCACTATGCCCTCCCTCTTGCCGGGTGCATTGTCAGACAACGATGGAGCTGTGGCTGCCCGACCCTGGCCTGGCTCAGCTGGGTGCCCCAGATGCTGCAGCAACCCCTATCTTGAGACCTCTGCTGTGGTTGGGAGAGGAGGTTTGCCAGCTGTTGGAGGGCTGCCAACCCTTCCTGGGCCATGTGACAGTGGAGGGGTTGAGTGGGAGAGGGCACTCATCCATCCTGAACCAGGATCTAGAGAGAAAAGGGGGTCGTGCCGGAGGAAATTATCCAAGCTGGGGGCCTGCCAGGTCAAGGGCTGCCTGGCAGGCATTCCTTGCAGCCTCTGGTGGCCTCATTCCTCCACTCAGCAGAAAGGAGCAGCTCTTTCCCTAGCCCTGGCCCTGGAGACCTTCCTCTGAGGTGGAGTTCCCCAGCCGTGGTAACACTCCATCAGGGTTACTGCTGCCTGGGGTGGAGGAAGCATCACAGGTCTGGCAATTAGAGGCCTGACATTCCTAGCTATGTGACCATGGGCAAGCCACTTAATCTCTCTGTGCCATGTTTCTTTATCTGTATCATGGAAAGAATCATCCTAATTTTGAGTACAGAGGGTTATTGTGGGGAGTCAAGGAAACGATGCATGTGAAGGCAGTTTTTGAACCACTCTCAGGAGAACAAGGTCATTGGCAGCACTCGGGCTGTCTGAGGCCGCCTCCTGCTGCATCAATGTGGCCTGGCAAAATGCAACCTAAGAGCAGAGAGGAGGCAGTGCCAGGAAGTGAATCGCATAGACCCTCCCCAGGGCTTTGCCTGCCTCGAGGCCCCTCCCCTTCCCAAGGTCTGGATGGGGCAGCGAGAGGGGGCTAAGTGATTGTGTAATGGCCACATCTGTCAGTGCTGGCCAAATGGTTTTTTCAGGAGTCAGGGAGCTAATGGCCCTGCAGCCGGGAGAGAGTTTCAACTAAGTGGAGCACTTTGTCTACCCAGGAACATAAGAGCAGCGTGGCCTCAGGCCGCAGGGACCCAGAGAACAGCTGCTCTGATGCAGACTTGAATTAGTGCCCTCTCCCTGTTGGCTCCCCTCACACCTGCTGCCAGAACCCAGCCTGCAGGTGGCAGACTGAGTGGTGGTGGTGGGGCAATGGCAGTCCAGCGGGGGTGTCACCAGACCCAGCCTTGAGTGCAGGATCCCACGCCATCCACCTTAGCAAGTCTCCTGCCCTCTCGAAGCCTCAGTTTCCTCATCTGTAAAATGTGGGCAATGAGGATTAGGTGGGATGAGACAGTGAGGGGCACTGTGGCGGGCACTCAGTAAGGTTACTGCTGCAGAGGAGGTTGTGAGCTGTCCTGGACAATGGCGAGCTGCTTCAGACTGAGGGAGCTAGAGAAGAATCCTCGGGGCAGAGAGAAGCCTCTATAAGTGAAAGGGATACAGACAGAATTCCAGCGACCCTGGGACACTGAGCGTCTTATGCCCCTGTTTTCACCAGGAGTGCACCTGGTGCACTTTTTTTACACATTATAATTTTTACGCATTATAAAGTGACTTCTGTCTCCAAGGAGCCACAAAATATCACAAATTCTCCAACTAATGGATACATGTTTTAATTTTTAAGGGTCAGGAAATAGTGGTACATATTTATAGGGTAAATGTGACATTTTGACACAAAAATATAACACGTAATGATCAAATCAGGAATATCCATCACCTCAAATCAACTATTCTTTCTTTGTGTTTGAGAACATTCCAGATCCATTCCTCAAGTTATTTTGAAATACACAAAAATTATTGTTAACGATAGTTGCCCTATTGTGCTACTGAACACTAGATCTTACCCCTACCTTCTCACTGTATTGTTGTACCCATTGACCAATCCCTCTTAATCCCCCCATCCCCACCACCCTTCTAAGCCTCTGGTAATCTTCACTGTATTCTCTCCCTCCATCAAATCAATTTTTTTTAGATCCCACATATAAGATAATATGCAGGATTTGTCTTTCTGTGTCTGACTTGTTTCACTTAACATAATGTCCCCCAGTTCCATCCATGTTGTTGGAAACAATAAAATTTCATTCTTTTTTATGACTGAATAGTAGTTTCTTGTGTGTGTGTGTGTGTATATATACCATGTTTTCTTTATCCATTCATCATCGGTTGTTGGATACTCAGGTTGATTTCATATCTTGGTTATTGTGAATTGTGTTGCAATAAATATGGGAGTGCAGACGGCTTTTTTCAATACATTGATGTCCTTTCTTTTGGATATATATCTAGTAGTGAGACGGCTGGATCATGTGATAGTTTTATTTTTAGTTTTTGAGGAACCTCCATACTCTTTTCCTTGGTGGCAGTACTAGTTTATGTTCCCACCAACGGTGTACGACTGTTCTCCTTTCTCCACGCCTACGCCAGCATCATTTTTTTTTTTGTCTTTTTGATAAAAGCCACTTTAACTGTGGATACATTTTAGAAGTCTTTTTATTTTGAAATAATTTTAGAATCACTTACAAGTTGCAAAAGTAGTACAGAGTTCTCATGTCCTTTTCACCCAACTTCTCCCGAAGAGAACACTGACATAACAATAGTACAATGATCAAGACTGAAAATGGACATTGCTACAATGCTATTAACTATTCTACAGACCTTATTTAGATCTCATAAATTTTTACATCTGCTCATTTTGGGGGAGTGGTAATGATTGCATGAAATGTCATCACATATACGTTTTCCAGCAGGATGCAGAGCTGTTTCTTCATCACCTTTAAGAGACTCTCTCAGGCTACTTTTTTGTAATCATACCCTCCCCAACTGTAACCCCTGGCAGTGCTCACCTGTCTTCCATCATTATACTTTTAACAATATTGAGACAGTTATATACATGAGATCACACCATGGCTATATGTTTTTTAAAGAAGAGTGTTAAACATAACTGCTACTCATGGTGATTTAAAACATTAACTACAGAGAGTAAACATTAACTACATACAACATGTATTAGCCAGTTTGGGCTGCTATAAGAAAATACCACAGACAAGATAGCTTATGCAACAGAAATCAATTTTCTCCCACTTCTGGAGGCTGAAAGTTTGAGATCACGGTGGCAGCAGGTGTCGGTTCCTGATGAGGGCTCTCTTCCAGGCTTGCAGACAGCAGCCTTCTTGTGGTGTCCTTAAGTAACCTTTCCTCATGGGTGGGGGAGGGGAGAGAGAGAACTCTCGTATCTTTTCTTATAAGGATGACACAAATCCTGTTAGATCAGAGCCTCACTCTTATCATGTAATTTAATCTTAATTACTTCCTTTAGGACACATCTCTAAACATAGCAACACTGGGGGATTAGGGCTTCAACATATGAAGCCAGTGGGTTGGGGGTGGGGACACAAACATTCAGTCAACACAACATAACTTCTAAAATACTTTTTAAACACCTGAGCATAGTTCTGTCAGCATATAGTCATATTTATGAAACAGAAAAAAATAAAAAATATATTTTATTGTGGCAAAATATACGAGATTTACCATCTTAACCATTTCTAAGTATACAGTTCAGCAGCATTAAGTACATTCACACTGATATGCCACCATGACCAACATTCATCTCCAGAACCTTGCATCTTGCAAAACTGAAACTCTGTGCCCATTAAACGATAACTCCCCAATCCCTCCTCTCCTTAGCCCTTGGCAATCACTATACTACTTTCTGTTTCTATGCGTTCAACTGCTCTAAGTACTTCATCTAAGTGGAATCATTTGCTGTATTTGCCTTTTTCTAATTGGCATATTTCACTTAGCATCATGTTCTCAAGACATTCATGTTATAGCATGTGTCGGAATTTCCCTCCTTTTTAAGGCTGGGTAGTATTCCATTGTATGTATACTCCACATTTAGCTGAACCATTTGTTCTCCCATGGACACTTGGATGAATAGATAAGCAACCAAAGGAGGGTTGCTTCTGCCTTTGGGCTATCGTCATTTTTGAGAGCCTGCTTTCAATTCTCTTGGTATATTTCCTATTTTCCAAAGTGAGATTACAGGATTACATGGTAGTTCTCTTTTTAATTTTTTGAGGGACTACCATACTGTTTTCCATAGTGGCACCATCATTTTATATTTCTACCAACACAAGGATTCCAGTTATTATTATTTTTTTTACAGTGACCCTTCTAATGGGAGTGAGATGACATCTCATTGTGGTGTTGATTTACATTTTCCTCAAGATTAGTGGTGTTAAGCATCTTTTCACGTGCTTATTGGAGGAAATTATTTTCGATGTGGAAAAAGCCTTGCTGATGGGGATTCTTTCAAGGTGTAAAAGATTGGATAGGATAATGCAAAATTGACTTTGGTGATGTCTTATCAACTTTTGGGAACAATTTGTCAAGAGGAAAGGCAATGCCAGCCTGCTTGTCTTGGCAGAGGAGTGTGTGGGAAGCTACAACGTAACATATGGACTCATGAATCGTCTCTGCATTTGGATCCATATGCTACAACCTACTCACATGGTAAGAAAAAAACAAGGATACCTGGTGAATTATGTTGGATGTTTTCTTCCCATTGCTGACCTTCTCTCCTCTGGCCTCTCTCCCTAACGATGTCCTCTGCTACCAGGTTCCGTGTATCCACCCAGAGACAGTGTATATGCATATCTCCTTTTCAAACGAGTAGTGGCATGTCCTATGCACTGTTGGGTCTTTGCTTTTTCCTTCTTAATACATATTTTGGAGGCATATGCTTCTGCTTCTGGAATGTTCTTTTGCAATTCATTCTCAATCCCTGTGTCTCTATTCCCTCCATTCATGCACTTAACCTCTAGAAACTTCCTCTCTGCTTCCTCCCGACATCTGGCCACTGCTCTTCTGATTTGTTCCTTGCATAGATGGACACCCAGTGCCCGGACTAGTTCAGAGAACATCAGAGTGGAAGCAGTGGCTTCATGGCAGCAGTCTGCCTCATGATTTAGATTTTTTCTGCTTTAATTTTAGTTAGCAACTTAATGTCTCCTTTCCCATTTTTTTAAAAGACAATAAGGGCCAATAGTCCGACAGAGCACCAACATTGCATTATTGATAAAAATATGTTGACACAGGCTGATGCTCTGAAGTTGAGCTTTGGTATCAGAAATTTGACTTAGGGGTTCAAGTATAATGTTCGGAGACCCATCTTGTGGGAAAATTGATGTATTTATGTCTAGTCAATGTATTCCCATGTGAGAAGAGTAAAGGTGGCCAGGAGGTGGTGGGGGAGGTCAGCAACACAGGCCAAGGCTAGAGGCCAGAGGCCTTGAGAAGTGGGATAGGGGTCTGAGATTTCTACTATAGGTGCTGCAAGGAAGTTTTGGTATACCAAGGAAGTTTTGGAATATCAAGGGTTGCTGGGCTGACTTTGTCTTTGTTTACGAAAATAAAGATTATTTATGGATACCATGTGCCAAGCATTCTGCCAGAGTCTTTTCACCTATTATTACTAATACACACATACATTTATAAGGCATTATTTTATGTTTTTTTAACTTCACATCTGGAAGAAGTGGAGGCTCAGAGAGTTTAAGGCACTTCACCGGAGACAAAACGGCTAGTGATTGGCAGAGCCAAAATGTTCATTTCAGTCATCTGATGTGGATGCCTGGGTTCTCTCCTTTCCTAGGCATTTTTCCCAAAGCAAAGGCATGGTTCTCAGGGATTGGCAACCTGTCCTGAGGCCCCCTGCCCTGCTGGAGGGAGGTGGGCATGCTGCTGTCTGCAGTGCTGCCAATGGATCAGAAACTCCTTCCCCAGGACTGCCAAGCTGAGGGACCCCTCAGCCCTGTCTACTCCAAGGCAGACAGCTTGAATCCTGACTGCCAACACAAGGAGCTAGGCACCCCGTTTCCCGTGCCCCAAGGTGGCTAGAGGAATCGCACCCTGACTGTGAGAAGACTGGTTATCCTAGGCACAGAGCTGGAGCAGAGTGTGGGAGCGCTGCATTCCTGGTACGAAAAACACTTGGACGGTTCCTGCATCAACACTGCTTTTATGTAGATGTGTATCCATGTTAACATGCTTTAAGAAACAGACAACTGGCACAACAAAACATTAAGATAAAGTTTCCTTTTAGAGTATTCTGGTGGAATAAAAAAGGAAATTGATTTAAGGAAAAAGTATGACATCAATTGTGGTCCCGAGAGTACTTGGCCGAGACAGGTGAGTGGCCAGACTGATCTAGAGACAGGGTGCTCACCCAGGGAGCTGGGAGCACTCACCCAGGGACCTGGCAGCATGCCGTTGCCATTCTTGCTTGTACCTCTTGGCAGCTGTGTGAGCAGCCAGGAGGGGTCCCTGGAGGAGACTCCATGCTCACCTCAGCTTGTTGAGGCAGCCGGACACGTCCACACAGCCATCAGATGGGCCTGCAGCTTGTCTCATGGCCACCGGAGCCTTTCTCCTTGTCTTTGTCCCATTCTCATTCCTTCCCTGTCTCCACCAGCTCCCAGCTCTGGGCACCAGTCAGGGTCCTGCAGACGCCCTCTCACAGGTGATTGCACAGAGCTTCACGAAGGGTGGGTTTTCAGGTATGTAGGTGAAGCTGGCAACAGTGGGGAGCCACTGCATCCCCGGGTCCAAGTGCACAAGGGCTGGGAGGGTCCCTGAGCCAGTGTGCCCTGTCGTTGAGAGAGGGCTGCTGAACACGAGTCTTGGCTTGGGGAGAGGTATCCCACCACACTCAGTCCTGAGTCCCAGAGAGGGACAGGGAACACATATGCCTGCTGCAGTTTCCTCCTGCTTTCTTCCAGGCCAATTCTGCACTGCCTGTCACTGCAGTGGAGTGGGCGGGAGGGTGTAGGGAGGGAGGCTGGAGGCCAGCTGGAGACTGGGCAGCGCATCCTGTTGCTGTCTCGAGAATGGAGCTGGGTTCTGCCTTCCAGCCTATCTGTCAGGGGGGTCCCCAGCTATCCAAACATGGGGAGGGAAACTTGATCTTAGGATCCCCCTCTTCCCTGGCCAACTCAGAGGTGGGCGGATAAGTGGAGAAATGAGATGTGAGAGAAAGAGTGTATAGAAAGAGAGTTCAGAAAGTCGCGAGCAGAGTTAGGAGGCTATCAGGACACCTCTGCCCACCTTCAGGCCCTCTGCGGCTGTCTACACCCCCGGCTCTGTGAGCTTCCTGGCGCTCCAGCTCAAGAGGCCATCAGTGACTCATGGAAATGAGCGGCACATCCACTCTCACTTTCGTTAATGTCCAGATCTCTTTCTCCAGTTGTCTGTACAGAGCTGGCTTCCCAATGCTGGGCCTGGGCCAAAGACCAGAGTTCCTGGTGGGCTCGTCCCTCCAGGAAAGCAGACAGAGTGATGGCTGCTCTGGGACGAGCCCTGAGTGAGGCGAGGGAGATGGAGCTCGAGCGCAGGCGGGGACCCCAAATACAGTCCACATTGGCCAGGTTTCTCCTATCCTGAAAAGGCCCATCTGCAGGAGTTTGAAAGAGCGCCCTTCTCCAGCAGTCTTCGGATGAGACCACAGCCCAGGTCAGCAGCTTGACAGCAGCCTCATGAGTCACCGAGGGCCAGAGACAACCAGCCAGGCCATGCCCAATTCTCACCCAGAGAAACTGCAGGGTAAGTGTTTGTTGTTTTAAGCCGCTAAGTTTCAGGATAATTGGTTACGTGACAGTAGTGGGGGATGCTGTCATTACAACTAAGAAAGGAGGACCTGGACCTGATATGATTGGCAGGGGGAACCATCAGGGTCCTGCCTGTGACTCCAGGAGTGGGGCAGGGAAGCGCCTCCCCATACCTAGGAGCTCTCATCAGTACTCAGTGCTAGGATTGGAAGCTGATGGAAGACTCCACTGGGGTGTGGGAGGCTGGGGTCCCCTCTTCTTTTATTATTGACTGATCTCAATGACTATTTTATTAATAATACATGGCTGGCGGTGATGTCTGTGAACGCATGTTTGCCTCTCAAGCGTAATTGTTCTGTCGGGCCTCCCTCCTGTAGATTTATCATTCTGTCTCTGTTCTTTATTTAGCAGTTTTATTGCCAGTGATTAGTAATGGCATCAGTTGGAGTCCCTCTTTATGGGGAAGATTCATCTCTGTTTACTCAGTGGGGTGACTTTGGAGGGTGGTGGTTTGTCAGAGCCTGGTGCCCCGCTGGCCTCCCTCATCCAGCAGCTCCAGGTTCCCTAGTGCCTACAGCACCTTTGGGTTACCCCTGCGGGGCATCCACCCTCCTCTCCTGGCTGGGCCCAGATGCCCCTGCAGGTTTGGTTCTGCCTCCTCATCAGGACCCCTCAGTAAGCAGGGGACGCCTGAACAGCTTCACACTTTAATCCCCGCATCTACATTTAGAGGAACTTAGAATCATAACACCCTCTGAGTTCCCTTCCTGTCCCTCCCAGAACCATCTTGTAACATCCACTTCTTAGGAGGCTTTTGTGCTGGGAAGGTGTTCCTGAAGCAGACCTGGGGCTGTGAGGAATTGGCTGTTGCCACCACCTGCAGATTCTTCACTGTCTCATCCATTATTGCTTCCCACTCCACGCATGTTCCAGGCACAGAGCTTTCTAACTTTGGGTGAATCTGACCTTCCACTGTGGCAGCCCTCAATGACAGCTATGCCTCCAAACACTGCCTGAGGCCTGCAGAATCCAAGCTTTGGGGTTCACACCCTCATAATAACCTGCCTGGCACAGGGCATCTTTCCCAGTGCACCTGTTCCCCATCTGGAGAGGGCGTTCTTTTGCAGAAGGTGTGTAGAGGGCTGCAGGGGCGAGGCAGGCTGGCAGCAGCGGTTCATGCAGAGGAGCATGTCTCTGGATGGATGTAGTCATGCCTGCTTGTGGAGGGAGTGGAGGTGACTGGACAGGATTGCTCCAGTTCTCTGTGCAGGGTGGGGACCTTGCCAAGTGTGGCTCCTGATGAGAGTTGGCCTCAGCTTGCCCCATGCAGCACCCCTCCCTGTTTCCTCCCACACTGCTGCAGTGTGCACAGCATGGCTGGGCTCTTTCCTGACCATCCATGGTGTTGGCAAAGCTGCTTAGGCTTGCAGTTGGGGAAACCGAGGACTCAGATCCCAGTTCCACGCCGTGTGGGCACAAGGACCTTGGTGCACGCTGAGCCTCAGGTTTTTCTTCAGCACAATGGAGAGAATAATTGCTATCTATAAGGAGCTTACCAGTCCTCTAGAAAGTGAGCCCTGCTGTTCAAGGCAAGGAGGGCTGGCCTGCCAGTGCTTACAGGCTCAAATTCTACCCCGGAGGATTCCCTTACTGCTCTCTTACTAATCAGCCACCTCCTCCATGCTGTCCCTGAGGGATGTGTCTCCTCTGACCCAAGCACAGACACACTTCATCTAGATCTTATTCATTCTTTTCATTTTTTGTACCCATTAACCCTCACCAGTTGCCCCCAACCCCCAACTACCCTTCCCCACTTCTGGTAATCATCCTTCTACTCTATCTCCATGAATTCAATTGTTTTAGTTTTTAGCTCCCACAAAAAAGTGAGAACATGTGAGGTTTGTCTTTTCGTGGCTTATTTCACTTAACATAATGACCTCCAGTTTCATCCATGTTGTTGCAAATGACAGGATCTCGTTCTTTTTATGGCTGAATAGTACTCCATTGTGCATAGGTGCCACATTTTGTTTATCTACTTGTCTGCTGATAGGCACCTTAAGTTGCTTCCAAATCTTGGCTATTGTGAATAGTGCTGCATTAATCATGGGAGTGCAGACATCATTTCAATACACTGATTTCCTTTCTTTTGGGTACATACCTAGCAGTGGAATTCCTGGATCTTATAGTAGCTCTATTTTTAGTTTTATGAGGCATCTTTAAACTGTTCTCCATAGTGGTTGTACTAATTTACATTCTCACCAACAGTATATTGGGGTTCCCTTTTCTCCACATCTTCTCTAGCATTTGTTATTGCCTGTCTTTTGGAAAAAAGCCATTTTAACTAGGGTGAGATATCTCATTTA